>LZPO01108384.1:19825-30436 GCA_001675575.1 Neotoma lepida | reverse complement strand
ACCTTGGCTTCCTTCCCTTCCCTGACCTCCATGCCTGGTTCAAAGCACATGGCCTTCTTTCTTCCTCTTCCCCATCTCTGTCCTCTGGACAGCTGCAGGGACAGACAGCTTGTTGCTTTGGGTTGTCCTTTTAAACTGTAATAAACTGTTCTAAAGCTTTCTTCTGAGCCCTGTTCTTAAATTATTTTATTAACTAGGCTAAAAACCCCAACAGAGGACCCTGATTTCTCATAATATGTGGCAACTCTGACCAGAGCACTTCCCTACCCACAATTTTCAATAACATCTCTTGCCCCTGAGAGCCTAAAACTCTATTGTGCTCTATGTCATGGTTAACTTGGACGCTCTGCATATTGCTGCTGGAAGTGCTTGTATAATAAACACATGGAATGGACGGAAACCCTGGGGTTTAGAAAGAAGTGTATATACCGTGGGGCTCATGCGGTCTGCCTAAATCTCTAACCAAACTTTTGAGGAGTCCATCTGAGTCTACCCAATCCAGGCTGGCCCTCAGTTCCCATTGAATCAGAACCTCCAGGAATGGCCTTTAGGAAAACNCAGTCTCCAGAAATTGCTATGCACTTTGCAGGAAAGTCATGCTTTGCAGAGATAAAGGTTTTTACCTGAAGGTCCGGAGGCCTCNGGGGCCATCATTTTTGCATCTATGTCCCATTCAGATTTTTCTGGATCTTCAGCAAGAACTCACTTTTATAGTTCAGACATATTCTTCCATAGAGTCTCTTCCTTAAAATGGTATTCCTTAAAATATCCAAACTTAATAAAAAATGCTTTAAACCAGGCAGGTGAGTGAGTATGCCTACAAATTCAATGTGGAAAGGGCTTGAGGCCAGGAAATACGAAGGCTGTAACTGGAATCTAAGTTCTCCATCCCCCCTCCCCCAGGACACATTCCCTGTGAACACAGTCCTTGCAATTGCTTCCACTCAGAGGAGAAGCTGAAATGGTCAGAAATATAACCTCATTAACGCAATGAAAACATTTCTCGGTAGAATTAATATGCCGCTCTCCAGAGTGCAAAGCTCCAGGTTACTGAAAAGACAGTGCAAGGGGAAGTGACAGCATGTGCCTCACAGTCTCAGTGCAAAATGCTTGTGCTATATGATTTCCATTCTTGGCTTCTGTCTACAGCCAGCTTTGCCAAAACTATCTCCAAGGAAACCAACATTAAATCTGTGAAAATACTGGAAAAGCCATCATGGAGACATTCATCCAAACTCATTTGTTGTACTTTTCCAAGTAAGGTCCCATATGCACCCAGGCAGGCACAGGCAGACATTAGACTGTAGAAACCACTTCCTTATCAGGCAAACACACAAGGGCCTCTGGGGAAACATTCTCTCTCTTCTTTCAGCTCTTGGTTGGCCCTCTTTATTTTCTCTCCCTTCTTTTTTCTCATTTGTCATTCATTCAACAACATAGATGTGCTCCATTCGTGGCTAAGTATGTATGTGCATACACTTCTATTTCTTCCTGTCGAGCTCTGGCCTGTGATAGGCAGCTTTAAGGGAAGCCAATCAACAAAGCTACTATGTTTGAGTGTATCTAGGGAAACTGTCTATTAAACAGATAAGGATGGGAAGCAAAGTTTGCTGTTGATGTCTAACACCTCCCAATGCTGTGAAGGCTGAATAGAGTGACAGGAAGACTGAGGTAGAGATGTGNTAAGGAATTGNNAGTAGTGGAGAAACAAAGGCTCCTTGGTAGAGCTATGACAGTTGCCTAGCTTCCTGCCCTCTTGGGGTGGACTCAATAAACTATTAAAACAACAACAACAACAGCAACAACAATAACACCTTTGATTAACTGAAGACACCTCCAGCATCTAATGCGTNATGGTAGAGATGGGGATGTGGCCAGATATTCAGAATGCTATGCCTAAGATAAAAGCAGGAGACACAAAGTCATCATACTTCCAGCACACCTGGTAATTGGAGATCATCTCTCTTTATATTTAAGACAAGCTTGAATATCTCTCTTCAGATGAAACAAAATTTTAGTAAGAGCAGTTTCCAATAACAGATGGATGAATCCATCTATTAGCGAGTAGACAGGCGGCAGTCCTTTAGCTCCTATAACGAGCTGAATATGACCAACCCGGTGATGAACTTAGCCTGGGAATGTACTCTGTTAAACATGATCATTCACAAGAATCTTTAGAGTGGTTGATTTGGGACTTTAAAAAGGGCAGGGATATGAAAGGGTATCGTAGTGAATCTCTATAGAAGAGAGTGAATAACAGAAGGCAATCAATTCCCATTTTAAAGAGACTTTAGTAAGCCAAGAATGGGGTATGGGAGATGTTTGTGCTTGCCACACAAACATGAGGGCCTGGGTTTGGATCCCAGGATCCATACAAATCAAACTTTCTTAGGGTGTTTTATAACTCTGGACTTTATAATCCCNTCTGTAATCCCAGTGCTCTTAAATTGAGAATGGGAGGTGGAGACAGCAAGTTCCCTGGAAGCTCACTGGCCAGCTGGCCTGTGTACATATTGGTGAACAACAAAAGATCCTGTCTCAAACAAGGTGGGAGGCAAGGGCCAATACCCAAGGTCCTCACACATATGAGCCCATTCACACACACACTTATACATCATATACCTGCCCCCCACAGTCACACGATTTGATAATACCAAGAGTGGCAAGCATGAGTGGTTTTGACCCTAAAGGTTCTTAAGGACATAATTTAATCTGTTAGGCACCAAGNTTCTCCTCATCTTTNTATCTCACCACAGCCAAACGCCCTAACTCCTGGAGTCAGATGTTAATAATAAATGAGGTAAATTTGATAATTCACTTCNATGATAGCATTTTTTAAATATGCCATTGTGATTCACACTGGCTATAGTGACACAAAAGACAGAGGTCCCAAACTGGGGACCTAGAATGCGTCAGAAAATTGCTTCCTTATGAAAAGAAGGTTTATCATAAGCCAGTGAAACTGTTCGTGTGTTGATGTTTTCCTAGAACAGCCTGTCCAGAAGAATTCTGCAAGTTTTCTGATAAAAAACATTTCCCTTTCTAGATGTCACCAAACAGGAATTTACCACATGACTGGTATGAGCCAGGGTTAATCCTGGAACTTTTATATAAAAATAGCGGATGGTTGATGCCTGAGTAGGATAAGTCTGGCAAGTTGGGCGTCATCCCTGTGCTTGCCAGGAGAACAATGCTCTGGTTCTAGACAACTGGGTTCACATGACCAACCACTGATACCCCATGGCAGAGGGCTAGAGAATGTTGGAGTTATAAAACACCCTAAGAAAGTTTGATTTTTTTCATACAATACATATTCTGATTACAATTCTTCCTCCTCCAACTCCTCCCAGACCCTCCCAGCACTCAAATTCCCACCCTTTCTTTCTTGCTTTTATTAGACAACAAACAAGTATCTAATAAAAAAATAAGATAAAATAAAAAGAAACAGAATAGAATAGGACAAAACAAACAGACAAAAATGAGCCAAAGAAAAGGCACAAGACACACATAAAGGTTCAGAGAGATCCACATTTGCACACCCAGAAATCCATAAAAACACAAAGCCAGAAACCATACTACGTAAGTCAAACCAGTAAGGTTAAAAACAAAATGTCCAGATAACTCACATGAGACTACAAACCTCCCCAAATACCATTGAGTCCATCTTGTGTTGGCCGTCGATTGCTGGGCGTGGGGCCTGTCTTTAGTGTGCTTTGTAGACCCAGTAAGACTCCTTTGGAGAGAACTGATTTTTCTTTATTGGGAATCTTAACCCTTTGTTTACGATGCCTCTCTCCCACAGCAGTCTCCTCTTGGGCGTTCTCCCTCTTATTTCTTTTGCCAACAATCTGTTCATCATTCAAGATTCCATTTTAACCTTTCCCTGTTCACCCAGCTTCCCTGATCCCCAACCCTGCCAGAGTTCTCTATATGTCAATCATATCGGTAAATTGTACTTTCTGCTGTATGTAGCTGTTTTTTCCATTAGCTATTTTCAGTGTGTTTATATATTGAATTTAATTTTTTTNAATTAAATTTTTTNGGGCAACTTTATACACATACGCAGTATTTTTCGAACATATCCACCCCATAATCCATAATCCTTTTATTTCCCTCCCATTCTATGGTCAATTTTTATTTTAAAGCAATCTGCGAGCATTTCTAGGTCAAACCTGCTGAGTGCTTCTTTGTGCCTTCACATGCTGGGACGGTCCTGGCCCACTGTGGACTCTCACTTATCTTGCAATGCTATTTAATATGGCTTTGGAGAGGATTCTCCTTCTAGGAAGGAGGGCTTCATGGAGATGAAAGGAACCAGGAAAATGTGTCTCTGTGACTCCACATTCAAAATTAGGAAATTTCATTGAAATTTGATACATGAATTTCCTTAGAATGTGACAATCTCTGAATAAAGGAGACGTGGGCCGTTGATGCCAGGGCTGTGGGCTGTGGACAATCCCCTAAGCTGTAGCCAGTTGTTGAGGTCCTGCCTGGACAGATAGAGAAGCCTGCCTGCTTGTCTTTTTCTCTTCTCTGCTTCTCCCCTTACCTCTTTGCCCAACTGAAAAATTAATATGCCTTAGAGAGTACTTTGATTTCAATGTGGGAAATCCCACATTAGAAAGAAATGATTCCCAAATGCTTTCTGAAGAAGTTTCAAGATCTCAAGCTCAAGCTCAGCAGGGAGTGGGGAGCATACCCGAGCAAAGCTCACTCAGAGTCCTTTCTTACAGCCTCCGCTAATTAGCGTTGCTAATAACTCTACTCGGCTGATGCTAAGTAGAACGATGAGACAATTCCTTTCTCACATAACTATTAGTCTTTATTACTTGAAGTATAGGGAAACAGTCTAAAAATAGCTTTGAAACAGGGCACAGAAATACAATTTCTTTTAAAGGTGTCTCCGTGTCAGACTCAAAAAATTAGTTTTCGGATGAGTGCTTGGTTAGGCATTTTCTATTATCATAAGGATTGGGAGCTCTTAGAGGAAGTACATTTTATTTCTGTTTGTTTTGCTTTCTATTTCTTGTTCTCTGGAAACTTGTGACCTAGCAGGGAAATAGATTATTATCACATAAATGGAATAGGTGAGGAGACAGATGTGTGGAAGAATCGAAGCAGGACAATACTTAACTTCTGGAGAGAAGAGAAGTTTGAAGAAGGCTTCTTAGAGGTGGTAGATTAAAGTAAAACTTATCTAAGAAAGGGGAAGGGAAGGCTTTGAAGACATTTACTAGATACTGTAAGAATAATGGCTACTTGTNGCTGGGNAGTGAAGAGTGAGCTAGGGTGTACTAGGAGAAATAGCTACCGTCAGGGCTTATGGAAGTTTGCTTGAAAATGTGAACACTTGGCATCCAGTTGGTGGCTAAGCCAAAATGAACTCTTCGTTCCTTAAATTGCTTTTGGTCATTGTCTTAGGAATTGACAATGATGTTCAATTATCGGAAAGGCCATTTTGAAGGTATTTTCAGATTCAACTTCCCTATGAGCATAAAGGGCAAGACTTGCTGGTTTTCTTTATAAATTGAAGTTATTAGCTAATAGGTAAAGATGTACAGAAGTCCATATTTGTGGGGTGCCATGATATCTGAATGCATGTACACATTGTATGGTTAAGTATGAAAAGATAATGAAAATCTCAGGTGAAAATAGTTATAAATTAAAACTAGTCAGATGTATTAGTCTCCCTATCCCTGTGCGCATCCTGGGAAGGAAGGTTTTTACCTTACATAGAGGAGGCTTGATCCAGAGACTGAAGCTTCTAGTTTAGGATTCTGTGCATGAGTCACAGCTTCTGAGGATAAAGGTCTTGAATAAATGTGACCTAGCCTACCTCTTCATCTATTACAGAAGCAATAACACAGAGACCAGGTGGTTGCACTTAGCCTTGAGGGGGCAAATCTTTCTATTTAGATGCATTTCAAAATTACCCTATGAGTTGCTGATACATTTCTGGAATGAAATACTATTTATGGAAAAAAATATTTGAAGTGGTATATTTGCTTGTCATCGTATGACGATGTGCAAACACAATTTTAACCTTCTTATCCTATGCTTATCTTGGCTTATGACAGTCAGGAAATAAAGGAACGTATATTTCTTTTCCCATGGCATCAGCAAGGCAATCAAGAATAGAGTTTGCTCATTTTATGCATTAGAGTGAAGTGACAGTTAGCTCTGGTAATGGGAATTAGGTTTGAGAAGGGAAATATAATCGACAGACAATCCCAGGATCGTTCTTAATCGAATGCCTCATTCATTCATTGTCGCTTCCTCATCCCGAGAAGCTCACCAATAGGACATAGGATTGATTTGTAATTATGCTTATTTTCCTTAGAAGTTGATGGAAGCCTAGACAAGCAAGAACACAGCAACGCTGGTAGTGATAAACAGGGGAGAAAACAGTAGATGTTAGGATTTACCTAGTGCAAGGAAACCCAAATCCTCTGCAAGCTGACTGCTGAGGCTGCCATTTGTAATATAAGCCNTCAAGGGGAACCACTGCCTCCCAGAAGTCTTTTCTGATTCATCATGGATTGTGACATTCCATTCTTGGTTATCTAGAACATCTTGGAAGTAATGTCTGTGGTGATTACAACTGTGTAGAAGTGTATGAGGGAAGCGAAGACAGTTCTGCCACTCCTTGGAGTTTCAGTCTTTGTAAATGTGAAGTCCTTCAGCAGCCCCCCAGTTTCACCACCTCTGTCTCCCTATGATCAGGATTAACACCATCAGTGTTTTTAGAATCAGAATCAGCTCATAGTATACATGCCACCCCCACAAACTTGGTGTCTGCTTTAACCCCATAGACATGTTTCCTCTGCTTGAATATCCACTGTCCTAACCCATCACTTTTCAGAGCTTCAAATTGTTCTGAAACAGAAAATCAATNGATCCAATCTTAGCCGACCTTCTATTTTCACGCTATTTTAAAAATTGAGGTGCTGAACACTCCTACATGTACTTTTATTTTTCTATAGAAAAAAATTTCTGTCCAGCAGGATGGATGTCCCCTTTTAATAGCCTTGGTTAGATTGTCAAAGGGCTAACCCCTCACACTGTAACACTTGGAATATGGGCATATGTGTGCTGCCATGCCCACAGTGGCCTGGTGGGGTGGGGTGGGGACGTCTTTAGTCACACTATCTGGCTGCCAGCAAGTGAAAAGCCATGTTGCTTTAAGCCATATGTCTATGACCCCCTGAGCAAAGATTCCACGTTCCTTAGTGTCTATTTCAAGTTGTATTTCTGAAAATTGTCTATTTATTTCATTTATTTCTTTCCTTACTGGATTATTTGTCCTTAAAAAAATTAAGATGCAGGTGCCTCTTAAAAAGCTTGGTCTGCTATTCTCGTAAGTATTTTTGAGCCTGCTCATGACTATTTTCGTCATACCAAATATTTCCCACAGAATTTGCTAAGCCTGTATTTATCTTTACAGTTCCTACACTTTGTGACCTGTGTTAAAAGACCTGGCNCACCACTAGGTGAGCTAAAAATACTANAGAAAAAATAATGAACTGGAGATGCAAGGTGGCTGAGAGAAATTAAGACTCTTACTTTATGTTCATTAGTGGAAAGATTGGTGCAATAATTGTTTGGGATGAAATTTTAATAAGGAGAGGAATGAAAAGGAAAATCCTGTAGAAATTTGAGTAAATGAGAAGTGGTAGAGGAAATGAAGAAATAATTTACAGTTCAATAAAAGTGGGGAAATAGGGGCAGCTTGAGAGAACTGTGGGAAAAAACAAGTGGCAGCTATAACAGAAAACAGGTAACAGGAAACTAATTACACCAACTGTCACAGTGAATGTAGGTGGGCTGAAGTTCAGTCAGATCTTGAGAAAAAATAAAGCATACCTATACNTTGTGAAATGCATAGAAAGTGAAGAAACAAATTATGTTAAAATGAAGAGACAAAAGGTACGCCGGAGAGAATCAAACTGAATGGGGCACNGCGGTATTAATATAAAGTAGAATTCATGTCTCTGTAAGTGCTGCCAAGGCAGAATGGGGAGGGCAGAAGCTCGTTCCGAAAGCACCCACTGATTTGTCTGAGGCTGAGTGAGTTTGCAGCCATATTGTGGGCTGAGGACATAAGAGCTCTGACCATAGGAGTCAGAGCTCCTATGGTCAAGAACCACGCAGCTTTCACCTGGAACCGTAGAGGAATACAGAGGGGCTATAAAGACACAACTAGAAATCAGTTCTTATGAGATCCCTGTTTCAAAGAAATAGTGTGATTGGGTTAAGGGGTGCCTGCCCATGCATGCACACACATGCACATGTACACACATATGCCAAATATGTTAAAGCTCATGGATTCCCCTGTGGTGAAAGCTAACACCAACACACTGCCTATTAGATTTTCACACAAGGTACAATGCAATTTAAAAAAATCTACTAAGGTATAGCAACTCAAAGAAATGAGGAAAGCCAAGGAGAAAATCAGGGGGCAGAATTACCAGGTAACTGAGATACTCAGAAAACAGTGATTGATATTTGATAGATGGATAATAGAGAACTAGTCCAGACAACTGAAATCTGTTAAATAATCAACTGGTAAAAATCTAAGAATCTAGTAGCTGAAATACAATCTCTGAGAATACACTAGATGGAGCTCGAAGTAGATTAGAAGTAGCTGATGGGAGAAGAACCCGTGACAGAGGTTGAAGGGAGAAGAGAGGGGGAGAAGGAGAGTATAGAAACTGAGCCTTAAGACGTGGAGGTCAATGTTCTATTATGCGTGAGCTGGAGCCTCAGAGTGAGGGCAAGGGGGATGGTGCAGGTGTAATAATGAAAGGATAATGACTAAGGAACTTTCCAAAGTGACGACAAGGTGACCTTGAATGTCAAATTTAAGAACCCATACAAATCAAGTTCGAGATGAAGACAAAATTAATCCACGTCTAGGCAGCACCTATGAAAATTGCTAAAACACAGACCAAGATGATCTCCAAAGCCAGGTGACATGGTGGCTTCTGTGGACACTGACAGCTGAGCTCTTACAAACATCAAACTAAAATAATCTCGAGTCCCAGAAGACCATGGAGAAAGTTCTGGAAAAGAGACTGCTTAATTTATCTTTTGTGCTGGGGATTGAACCCAGAGCCTCGCACATGCTTAGCAAGTGCTCTTCCATTGAGCTGCAGACTAAGCCTCTTTTTATTTTTAGTTCATGACAAGGTCTCACGAAGTTGCTCGTGTTGGCTTTGAATTTGGGCTTTTCTGGCCACAGAGTCTCGTGTGGCTGGTATTATCGGTCTGCATCAGCAGGTCCGTTTGGGTTCTATACTACCAAAAGTGTGCTATAAATGAAGGTAAAATAGAGTGATCTGGAGTAATGAAAATGCAGAGCAAACAGCAAGCATGACATTGCAATTCTTCAGGAGTTAGGACTATCCACCCGGGCAGAACTGTAGACGTAAAGAAAGCAGAACACAGCAACAGGAGAGTTCGTATGTAGGGAACACGTGCCAAGTTCATAGGGCAGCTGGAATGATGCCTTGGGTTTTGTTAACCTATGTGTCCAAAACAGGAAAGGAAACACAATGGAGTACCGGGTAAATGGGGTTAAAATGTTCTCAAATATTTGCATTTCCAAGAGGTATAATAGCGTTTGTTTTAGGCTCTTTACAATTAAAAAAAAAAAAAGAAATGTTGATATTGCTAAAAGAATAAACAATCAATAAGCTTAAAGAAAAATTTGAATTAAGATTCTGATCAGTCTACAAGTAAACCAGAAAGAAATTGACTGATATCAACTGTAAAAGAACTAAATACTCCAATTAAAAGACAAAGATGGGGGCTGGAGTGATGTGTCCGCCGGTAAGAGCGAAGAAATTGACTGATATCAACTGTAAAAGAACTAAATAATCCAATTAAAAGACAAAGATAGGGGCTGGAGTGATGTCTCCGCCGGTAAGAGCGATTGCTGTTCTTCCAGAAGATCAGTTCCCAGCATCTGTATCAGGCAGCTAACAATTGTCTGTAGCTCCAGCTCCAGAGGGTTCAACACTTCTGGCCTCCAAAGGCACCTATACTCACATATGCTTATCTACAAGCACACACATGCACCTACACATAAATAAAAATAAATCTTTTTTTAAAAAACAAAGATGGAAATGGATTTAAAAAACTGGGTATGCTTCNATCCAGGTAACATATTTAAAATACAAAGTCACAGTCCGACGGTAACAGGATAGAGTAGAATATAGCCAGAAAAATGATAATCCAAAGAAATCTGGCATAAACACAATGTCTATGGAGTTGACTTTTAAGGCAAGAAGCTTTACTAGAAATGAAGAGAGCATTTGATAATGATTAAAAACCAGTACGGAAGATAAAATCTGTATGNAAGTAATCACCCATGAAGGGTAGAAAGTGTAAATGGAGGTTAAAGATAAATTAAAAAAATTTTTTTTTTGAATGGCACCAGCGAGTTAGTGCTAAGTTCTACACAACCTTTCAGAAATACATACTCCTTACTTACATAAAGACCACAGGGGANATGGCAGCCTCGGAGCTTCATTTAAGGATGCTTGGAAAAGGAACCGCAGAAATTCAAGTTTGCCTCTGTATTCATCGACTCATGAAGAAAACTGAATA
>LZPO01108384.1:3268-13701 GCA_001675575.1 Neotoma lepida | reverse complement strand
TCTGGCTATATTACTCATAAATTTGAAAGAATTTATGCTGCTCCCCCATGAAAGCCATCCTAGTGTTTGCCGACTTCCTGAGAAGTTTGACACTCTCAAACTGGGTTGAGAAGAAAGCAAGATGAATAGCTTTCAGTTTGTTTTCCATCTTCCTCCAAAACCAGACAGGAAGAGTTTATGTGTATACATTTTTAAAGAGTTGAGGGTATAACTCGAAGGCTTTCTTCCGTATTGGCTTCTCTGGGCAAGGGGGGCAATTAAAACCATTGTAATTCATTTATTCTAATGGAGACTCTGAATATTTTAACATTAACCCCATTCCAGCACTAATGCTCTCTCTGCAAATGTTCCAAGGTAATTGGGAAGGTTTTACCACTCCATTAGAAGTGCTGAGGACTGTGTGACAAAGATAAAACAGTTCTGTCCTGAGGCTGGCAAATAAAAGGACAAATCACATGGACATNGAATGGAAGTTAAATTACGTTCATGGAGTTTTGGAATACAGATAATAATTCCTCTCCTAAATTTATTTTAAAGCCCCAAACTCATCAATGATCAGGTACTAGGTGGTCTGATTACTTTTTTTTCTCTCAAGTAAAATAGAACTTTAAGACTAAAACAAAGCTTTCTGNTATTTTTCTCCTGAGCCCTGGTTCCTCTGCAAACAGCATGCACATGCGCTTTGGGACTACAGAGGGGGCAGTTGACATGCTAACACCACTCACCATACAAGATGGTTAACATGGACACAGGCATGACAAGGAAGCCCAGCAGCATATCAGCTATGGCAAGTGACATCAGGAAATAGTTGGTGGCATTCTGTAGCTTTTTCTCTAGAGACACTGCCATGATGACCAGTATGTTTCCAGCAATGGTTAGAATAATCACTACAGTTGTCAATAAAGCAGACCAGTTTTTTTCCTGGAGGTGAAGAATGGAGATGCATGTCGGTGGGAGGTACCCTTCGCAGGAAATGTTGGTTCGGTTTTCAGCATCAATTGTCCAGTTCGATGCATCAGAACTGTTAGCATCTCTGGAGTTGAAGTCATTATGGTAGAGCCTCGAGTCACTATCTAATTGCATTAAGGAGTTTGGAATTGAGCTCAGAGAAGTATTGTCTTCACAAAGAATTTCCATGTCTAAGCCGGAAGTTGTAGCGGATGAAGTGTGGAGAGACTAGCAAGTCACAGCCTTGAATCACCATTCATCTTTATGTCCTGGCTCTAGCACGCGTTGATTTGGAAACCATGTGTGGCTCCTCTGGCTGCCTTTTCCTCTCCCATAGTAAGTTACAGAAGTGTGATAGCTCTTGATGTTGCCTCCCTTCACAGTGCTAGGAAGAGTCCACTGTCGAGCTGTAAGTTCTCAATGAAGCAGAAGCAAAAAAGCAGTTTTGAGCATTTGGGGACACAAACGTACCCCTGGTTAAGGAAGAAAAGTTTTGTAACCGGTGGGAGTCCGTTTCAGCTACTTCTCGGGTTAAACGTGCTGATTTCACGAGTTCAGCCATCACAAAGTTAAAACAGCATGCAATCCGAAATCGGTGGGGAGGGCTGTGTGCCCTCTGCATTAAGGAAGTCCGTTAAAAACCCATGCAGTGTTAATCTCATAGTAACTGGATATTCTTGGGTTACCCTTCTCAGTCTCAGGCAGAAACGCTGCAGCGGCGATCAGGAATTTCAGCTCGTGTCTGTGGCTTGGTTAATGAAATGAAAACGCATCCCGAAGAGCAGCAGAGAAGTTTCCACACCAGAAATTCTCATGGCAATGACCGCATCGTGGCCAAGCGTGACTTCAACCAGAGAGAAAAATCCCACAGCAATGAAAGACAGCAGCCTAAGAACATTCATTGTCGCCAGGGTCCGCTATCCTGTGACTCTGCTGTCGCATGATGGTGACTGAGCTGGTGTGGAATTCCCTCTCCTTGAGCTTCCAGCAGCATAAAATGATAGTAATTTGATTTCTGTTTCTGCTGACTTCAGAAACTGCATACGAGTTCCAGCAGTTGAGGTCTGTGCTGGCTGCCTCTGGCTACTGCTCCGGCTCACTCGGGTCCTCCCTCCCAGAGCCCGCTGCTCGCCTCAGCAGGCGCGCAGTGAGGAATCAGTCACCGNGGAGCCCCTCTCAAAGTCACACAAAAGAGCCGCAGGGAAAGTAGGAAGGGCTGTCTGAACCAAGTGGCTCCCGGGTTTCCAGGAGAATAAGCAGCTCCAGTCTGTCTCCTTCCTCAGACCTCCCTCTGTCACTGTGTCAGAACCTGCAAGGTGGCAACAGCCAAGAAGGGCGGACCAAACAGCCGACCCCCCCTCCCCGCGTGCCCCATTCTTCTTTCTGCTACAGGTTAACATTGAGAACTTTGCTTTAAAAAGAGAGAGAACACAGCCTAGTGGACAGATTCCCAATAAGGTGGGCTGTATGGCAGCAATATTTTAAGCTGAGGGGTAAAGAGCAAGGAGAGAAGAGAAATAAGCTTAGAAAACAGGCATGTCCTGGGATCTGGGAGCACCCAGCATTTCTATCCAAGCCAGTGGTGCTGTGTCCAGGAGGGATGGCTGACGTTGGCAACGTGAGTTTGGAGGAGCCCGGAAGTCTGGCAATAACTGATAAACCATTAGTACAATGTTCAGTTAGTTAAAGGTATTAAACTATTGTTATGTGTATGCACCATTTAACTAGCTCGTTTTTCTTGATCTGAAAAATGTCACCAGGAAGTAATTGAAAACTTCATGTTAGAAAAGGAAGGGTTTTTATTTTATACTTTTTTTTTCTCCAGAAGTGACACTAATGGCAAGGTGCCTTGTGTGCAAAAGAGGCCCTCTCTCAGTGGTTCTTAAGGAAGGCAGATGTGAATCACGACTTCTGCAGAGAAGAAAGTGGATTTTTCCCCGACATGAGGAGCTTTCTCGGGGTTCTGTCCACCACATTCTTCTCCTGTCCTTTGCACTCCTCATTCAGCCACTCCCAAGCCTTCAATGTGCTGCAAATCACCTAATTCTCATGGCAGTATTACAGCTAAATGTCCAGCTGCCTTCTGGACCCTTTCATCTGTGACCCAAGTGACCTTGTCACTGTCCATTCTGAGCCTCTCTCTTAGGGCTTCTTGCTACACATGCTCCTGGTTCATGGAATCATCATTCTGGCCCACCCAGTCCTTCCTTCCATCTCCCTGCCTATGCGTCTAGACTCCAAGCATTCCCTTCACTTCCTGTGCATTTCCCAGTCCTTCTCTGGTCAGCCCACAGTGAGGAGCCCTTCTACTCTTCCTGGGCAGCCACATTACTCCCCAGATCGCTTACCTGGGGAGTAAGGCTGTCACTAGGCTGCTTGTCTTCTGCATCCAATGCATGGTCTGTGGGAGCCGGACTGGAGACAGTAGATATGGGAGTCACAGTCCCTTGGTTCAGAATCCTGGCTTTGTAACTCATACAACCTAACTCAGATGTCTTGAGAGCCCAGTATTCTCCATTGTCAACCAGGGTGACAGTAGCTTCGTCACTGGGTTGCAGTGAGGCATCAGATGACATGCATGCATATTTAGCCCATGTCTGGCTAATAGGATGCTCTACACTGTACACTAGGCATTTTATTCCTATTAAAAATATTATTGATTGCAGGAAAAATCATTATCACCCTATTGCCTACATTCCTTATCACTTCTTTGAGGGGTACGNAACTCCTTTCTTAGCTCATTCTCTGGGGCC
The DNA here is from genome assembly GCA_001675575.1 of Neotoma lepida. Classification (NCBI taxonomy): domain Eukaryota; kingdom Metazoa; phylum Chordata; class Mammalia; order Rodentia; family Cricetidae; genus Neotoma; species Neotoma lepida. The sequence goes on along the minus strand of LZPO01108384.1, from coordinate 10,000 downwards.
CCCTACTTTCAGGCCTAGACCCTCACAGCTTTTCCATGGGCAGCCTGGTTGCAGCNTGAACCTCTGTGCTTCTGACATTTCCATGTTTGTGTTTGTAGTTCCTTGAGACTGGAAGGCTGTCACTGCCTCTCTGTGTCCACCTTGTGAATTTCCAAGGTGCAACTCCCAAGTAGAGAATCCCAGGTTTGCTACTTGTTAATTAAGCTCTTTAATCTTCGTACTTGGTTTCCTCATCTGGATAAAAAGGAATAGGATTAGCCATATATTGACTTCAGAGGGTTAATCNGAGACCTAAGTAAGTTTATAGACTTGTCTGACATATTATAAGCCCACATGTTTTTAGTCTTATTGCTGTTATTGAATTTCCTTTTAGGGAGCTTGCTGGGAACTGCCCTTCCCCATTGGAGGNGAAGACTTGTTCATCCTCTGCAGACTCTCATTTGAATGCTAATCACACTGAGCTCAAGCCACATAGAGGCAAGAGGTGTGTGCATCTCGTTCATGGTTGGGTGCATGATTTTTCCTTTAAATACACATGAAATAAAAGTGTTAGTCACTGTCTAATGTTCTTTGAAGACTTGGTGGCACAGGCCTGTANTCTCAGCTATGTCGGGGGTTTGGGGAGTAGGGTGGCAGGTTTGAGGCCAGCCTGGGAAAAAAATAAAATATTAAAAATAGGATTATTTGCAGATTTTGCACAGTTTTATGGACAAAGCAATATAGACATGATCTATCTAGGTTGTTGACTACTGATAATAGAATGTGAGTCAGATTGGGTAGGAAGATATTTATATTCCTATATATTGTACATAACAATGGGACTATATTACAACATTTATATATATGTATAAATATGATGTGTTTTGATTATATTCAACCCTAGCGATTCTAAGTCAGTCTGAGTTTGCAGTGTAGTAGAGCCTGGAATGTGCAGTCTAGCACCCCCTGCAGGTGAGAGAAGTATCAGCAGATGGCTCTCAGCTATGAAAATTACCCTCAGCCAAAGAGGCTCCTTCACATGTGGCCATACTATTTCCCTGAGAGCAGTTCCCATGTGGTGACAGTAGTGACACTAGTCTCACCTTTGCCTGAAGGCTAGGTAGCTGTCAGTGGCCTCCTCAGAAGAGCTTTTCACGTGTTCTGAGGCCTTTACTGTATGAGTCATAAACACCTTCCCCAAGTCCTGTTCTCTCTGTGTTGTTGTGCCTACTCGACCCTCTATAGGTGCTGATCTGGGAGTCCTCTTCAGTAAACTCTCCTACATAAGCCTGCCTGCCTGATTTGGCTTCCTGGCAACTCAGCCTAAGACTTAACTTTCCCAACTGTGTTTTAATGTTTTTTATACCTGTGGATGAGTCTGTCCTACAGAGAGCAGAAAGATAATTGTTGCTTAAGTTAGTGAATGTTTCTTTGGCATAAACTTCCGGTTACCCGTGGACAGCGGCTGCCTTGTTATTGTCAGAGGAGTTGGAGGTCAACAACTCAAATCAATTTATTATTTGAGGCAGAATTCTAAAATGATTGGACCTTACATATGGAGTGCCATCTATAACTAGTTTATTTTGAACAGACCAACAGAAAATTATTGTTTAAAATTGCTTTACAAAGTTGTTGGAATAGCACTGGAAGCCCTTACTGGACATTTTTTCCTCCATGCTAAAGGCACTTGGTTCCTGAAATATTAATGCTTTATAGATGTTAAAATATGTGAAGAAAAAAGTTCTGCGAGTAAATAAATACCCCTGGAACANACTGCATCCTTATAGCTTCCTCTTCAGCATTTTAAAGGCTGTGGGAGATCCTGTAATAACAGAATTTTGCTTCTGTTCATCTCTTTTCTCCCCTCTACCAAAACATTCACTGTAGGTCAATTTTATTTTCTTTCAAAGAATTGAGTTATGTTTTACATTCATCAAAATATAAAAATCTTAAATATGTAATTTAGAGAGTTTTGGAAAAATATACACACCCACACAACTGTAACCCAAATCAACAAACCTACTATTTCTATGTTTCCATTATTTTTGAAAGTTTCTTCATAGTCAATTTTGACCTCTGTTTAAGCCAGAAACATTTGACTTCTTTTTACTTTGTAGTATGTCTATGAATCCTATCCAATTTGCCATAAAACTGGTGTGTGTGTGTGTGTGTGTGTGTGTGTGTGTGTGTGTGTGTGTGCGGACCAGGTCAAAGGTGGAGAACTGTTATCCTGCTCTGTCATTCCCTCTCTTAAGATAGGTTCTAATACTACACCTGGTGCTTACTGTTTCTTGGCTCGGGCTAGTTGACTAGGAGGCTCCCATGGTACTCCTGATCCACCTCACACCAGCAACAGGGTTAAAGGTCAGTGTGGCTATGCCCAGCTTTTATGTGTGTGTTGNGACTCTAAACTGAGGTGCTCATGTTTTCTCAGCAAGTGATCTTAACCACTGAGCCATCTCTCCAGAACCCTGCCCCCCGCCCCCATTAAAAATAGATGGTAATCCAGTAAAATCTTCAAGAATCGAGGCATGAATATAGACTGGATCCGTAGTCTGTCCTTGTAAAATTTTACCTTTTCAAGATGCTGCCAACATTAACCTCTATTCAATCAACCGAATCCAATTTTGTCCCAAATTGGCAGCATGAAATTCTTTTACTCTATGTCCTTCTTTAAGAATGTGTCCTGAGTTTTCGGTGACACAGATTTTACCNATGGTCTGAGGATGAAAAAAACACTATTGACAGGAGATTTCTTAGTGGTATTTAATCTGTCACTTCCCTTGGATGCTGCAATTCTCAGGTTTGAAATGAGCTAGCNCTCTTCTAATTTTTTTCTTTTATTTAAAAAANACTTTTTTTCATATAAGACATCTTGATTATGGTTTCTCCTCCACATATTCCTCCCAATTCCTCCCTATCTGCCCTCTTATCTAGACCCATAAGCTTTCTGTTTCTTGTTAGAGAACAAACAGGTATCTAAGGAATAATAAAATAAATAAAAAATAAGCAAGCCAGAATATGACAAAATGACCAAATAAGAAAAAGAGAGAAAGAAAAAGCACAAGAAACTCATATAGATACAGAGACACACATACCTTTGCACACAGAGGAATCCTCAAAAATCTCCAAACTGGAAACCATAATACGTATGCAAAGGGCCTGTAAGGTCAAAAAAAAAAAATAATGCCCTGACATAACATGAGACAAAGAACCTTTGAGTTTGTTTTGTGTTGGCCATTTACTGCTGGGCATGGGCCTGTCCTTAAGAGTGCTTTGTTTCCCCAGTGAGACTCCCTTGGAGAAAACTAATTTTTCATTTGCAAGTAGTTATCAGTTGGAGCTAGCTTCTGTGTTAGGGCTGAGGCATAGATCCACTTCTCCTTTCAGCTCTATGATCCCATTTTGCACAGACCAGGGCAGGACCTATACATGCTGCCTTACTCTCTATGAATTCCTATGTAAAAGCTAGCATGCTTGACCACTGTGTATCTGGAATGTACAACTGCCACTGCCTTTATCAAAAGAAACAAGTGTTTGAAATTTTCTTAGTGAGTGTTTAGTTTGTAATGTTTATTAATTAGATGACTGTTGAGTACTGTGTTGATCACTGCTATAGATGCTAAGTACACCCTTGAAGATAACCAGCTTCTTGCTCAAATACTTGATTACAGCATAGATGAGTATTGGGTTTGGGAAGAGAAATACATTTGGCAATCTGTGGCATATTGATGGCATTTTAAGTATGACACTGGGTGAGATCATGGAAGAAGCTAGAGACAGGGAAGGGAAAAGGGCTGATGACTGAGCTCTGGATTTTTCCAGTATTTTGGGTCAGGGAGGGGCAAAAACATTAGTTAAGCAGATTGACTTTGAATATCACTAAGTCTTTGTACTCACCTAAAGTCAAGGAAAATATGCAATTAGATAACATAACTCCTGATGAGTTCAGAATGATGAAGATGGANTACCAAAAGACTTGTGAGTATGCCAGCCTTCAGTGACCTTGTTCTAGCNGAGTGCTTAGAGTAGAAATTCAACTGAGTGGGTTCAAGGGAAAGTTGAAAGAAATGGAAGGATTGGCAATGAATGTAGACAACCTTATGGAAGACACCTGGAGAGCACAGCAGAGAATACAGAGGTAGGTGGAGGGATGCTGGAAGTTAGAAAACTTGGTGTGGTAGAGCATACCTGTTATCCTGGCACCCAGGAGGTGCAGACAAGAGCATCAGGCTTTTGAGGTAAGCCTAGAGTATATAAGGAGATGGAGAACTGACACTGAAATGGTGGCAGGAGATACTTATTATGACAAAGCTCTTGGGTGGTGAAAAGGGATTGAACACATGCAAAAATGTAGAGCAAAGGAGATGGGACATGTGGGTNCTGTTGATAGAGAAGGTAAAAGACATTCCCAGGTTTTCGTTAACTTGATGTTCTAGTTTGGGAATATAGCAAATGAATGATTTTACATACTGCATACATTCTGTGAAGGTAGTTAACAGGGTGACGTAATCAAGTATTAGGGGTGAGGAACAGCTTTTGGTAGGATGGTCTGGGATCATCTTCCATGAAGGTTGCATCTGCGATGAAGGAGGAAGGAGGAAGACACTGGATGTAGAGTTTTCCAAGCAAAAGGAGCCAGATAAGGGCTTCCCCAAGGCTGGCTGGTCTAGCGTAAAGGCAAGGTTAATTCTGAGAGCTGGGTAGGAATAGAAATGGGGGAACTGGAGAAGGTATGAGGCTTGCAAGGCTGTTGCTCATCAATCATGTCAGCTTTGCTAGGGCACAATAAAGGGCTGGATTCTACCTGAAGTGCAATGGGAAGCTACTTACGGTTTTAGGGACAATAAAAGCATAATTCTTATATTACAAAANGTTGTTGTATCTATGATATGGAGAAAAGGTAAGGGTAGGAAGAATAAAAGCAGAGAAAATGACTAAAAGATAACACATGCTCTCAGAAGAGATGCTGGGGATGGTGAGGACAGATGTAGTTGGAGCAAGAATCACCATAATCCTGACTACCTGTCATTAGGAGGTAGACTGGTTAAGATAGTAAGAGCAGGGAGGTTGGGTGGGTGAGATAGTGAGGGTAGGGATCAAGAACCATTTTCTAGTATTTGGATTAATCAGCTAAATAGATAATACTATCAGTTATGGATTGAGCAAGTCTCAAGAGTTGAGTTTTAGAGAAAAAAACCACAATTCTGTTCTGGGTATTCTAATTTTATCATCCTAGTTAAGCTNAAGTTTAGCTGGAGGTAGTACAAGTCTCAAGATAATAGCATAATAAACAATAGGGAGGTTTGCCATCTTCCATCAGAATCTCCAGGACTGTCATCACCCACAGAACTGAGGCTCTTCCGTCTCACTGCTTTACCATCCTACAGTGATGCTTTGTGAGACTTTATGGATGCTTGAGCCCCAGCCATCTTGTCTGTATTCCAGTTAGCAGAACGGAGAAAAATAACAAAGTTTCCTTCCTCCTCCAGTGCCAGGCTGCCTACATGGCTACTGTAGGAAACATGGCCTGGCTTAGCTACTGATCAGGAATTTCATGATGGTGGAAAAAGAGAATGGAAGTTGGAAGAAGGCCAGCAGGTTAGGTTACCAAGATCGCACAGTCACCCAAAGGCAGTTATATGTGTGAGTCAGCAGACACGGGAGCAGTCAGGGCAGGGGTACACACACTGGAGTCATCAGCATATATAGTATTGAAGATGATATGCATTCATATTTTACCTCTCTTACAAGTTGCCACAAACTGTATTGCTTATAACCAAGTTTATTGTAGTTCTAGGGGTTGGAAGTCCCCAAGGATCTCCCTGGCACAGGTCAAACTGTCTTTAAGGTGGCATTCTTCTCCACAGACTCCCAGGGCCTTCTATCCAATTCCCTTTCCAGTTTCTAATGATTATCCATACTGCATGGAATGTTGTCCCTTCCTTCATCTCTAAAGTCACCCACTGCAAAGGAGGCCACAGGTTTCCTCCTCACTGTTGTCCTCACAAAGAAGTGTTCTCTGCTTTTAAAGACTTACACAATTTTATTGAGTCACCTTGGAAAATCCAAGATACTCTTCCCATTTCAAGAGCCTTAATTCTAATCACACATGCAAAGTGGTGCTTGCTTTTGATAGTAACACAGTAACAGGTTTGAAGAATTCGGGTACAGTAGTTTAAAAAGCAAAGTGGGAGAGATGGCTTAGTAATTAAGAGCACCTGCTGCTCTTGCAGAGGACCTGAATTTAGTTTCTAGCACCTCTGTGGCTCACAATGTCCTATAACTCCAGTTCCAGGAGACCTGATGCCCTCTGGCCTTCAGGGGTATCTGCGCTACTTGGTGCACATAAACTCACGTAAGCACACATGAATACACATAAATAAAGGGCTTACACATTTAAATAAAGAAGCAAAGTATGTTACCGAGACAAATGAAGGGCTTGGAGCATCACACCATTTAGATTCTGTTCTAAAGCTATGGTAGAAGGGATGATATGCTAACCATTACAGCTTGTGAAAGAGGACTCAGCTTTCTGGTGACTTATCATTTACCAGGAAGTTTTGACTGGACCTCTGTGGGTCACATGCCCATCCTGGAGAATAGGTTACTCAAATTGTCTGAGTCACTTGTCAACACTCATGGGGAAGGGCCTGGGAAATGTGATCAGCCAGCTCCATTGGAATGGACCTCTTTCCCAAATAAAGATGCCTGCCCATGCTGATGAAATGAAAACTATTCACTCTGTTGGTG
>LZPO01108383.1:60750-71557 GCA_001675575.1 Neotoma lepida | reverse complement strand
ATTAGAAAATTAATCAGAAGGGTCAGCAGTAGAGTAGGTGAGTTTGACAGTGTGAAGATCACTCAAGCAAAATGCAGAAAAGATGGGCTTTTCATATCAATTAAGACAATTGAGACAATATCTCACAGGCATTCCTGATGTAGACAATACTTCACGAAGATACTCTTCCCAAATTATTCTAAATTGGTCAAGTTGACAATTAAAAAAAATCACTACTCCAGTCCTTCACAACTTTACCCTCAAACACTTCACTTTATACCACAGCTTTCTACCTCTTGCCCTCAGTGTTATAAATTTATTTCATAATGTAAAATATAGTGTAACATCCCAGGCCCTTTATTGCAAATAAGACTTCACTTCTAGTGACTTTTCTGGGCATCTCTTCCAGAAATACAGTTCTGCCACGCAGTTACTTAAGATGACTTTTCAGCAATGATAACATGTTGACAACTCATATTCCATTGCCAAGTTCTGCTTCCAGCTAGAGATGTAGCCTGCAATACTGCCACCCTTAGATGACAGTTGTGTGCTGACCACAAGAAGGCATTTTTATAATGTCCTAATAGAGTACAGGAGCTGGTGCTGATCTCTTTAACAATCATGGCTACTTCTTCAGCCACAGTATGACTAGAACACACAGTCTTATCCAAAATATCACACAAGAATACCCTATTGTTGTTCTGGAAGAGTATTTGCTATTTTCCAAAATCCAAAGAGCCTGGTCTGAGTAGTCTACATTTCTCTCAGCATTCTTATGTTCCAAGCTCACACTAAAGTGGCCCATTAATCTCTGCTCCAAGCATTCAATGGATTTTTTAGCACAGCATATGAAATGCTTGTATGTTTCTCCCACAAAGTATTCTAAGCCATAAAGGCCACATATTCAGGTAACAAGCCCACTCTTGGTACTGATTATCCACTGCTTTCATTTTTGATGCTGAAATAAAATATTATTACATCCCAGAGTATAGCCCATCCCTGTAGAAGGAACATGAGACAGCTAGTCATATCACATCTATAGTTGATAGCAGAGATAAAAAGCCGCATACATGCTTACCCGCTTGCATGTGAACTGCAAGATTTCTTCACTATTTTACAGTTCAGGACCCCTGCCAATCACAGAGAAGTGTTTCTCCCATGTTAATTAATGTAGTTTAAACAATTCTCCACAGACATGCCCACAGGCCAACAAAATGTAAATAGGTCCTAAGGACCCTTTCTTTCAAGGTAATTCTGGATTGTTTCATGTTGAAATTTAAAGGTAACCATCACACTTGGGTTTATTTGTTTGATTGCTTTGTTTAATTTTTCTGTGTTTATGTATAAATAAAGGATTGGGCTTTTCAATGATCATATATAGCCAACATAAAGTAAGGACTATAAAAGAAGTGAGAGAGGGAGGAGGGATATTTCTCAATGGCATTTGTCTTAGAGATATATCCTGTATGTCTATGTTTTCTCCATTTGGATCTCCTTTCATACAAGGAGGTAGATACATAGATTAAATAAATCAATGTTAAATCTTGATTAAGTCCATCCAGAATCATTGACAGAGTCCTATGTCATTACAACTATACAAATTAAAGTGTTACATTACTAATGCACAGGGAAACAGTAGGATTGCCAGTATTAGGAATCTCTATTTCTTAGTGAATTATATTATGTTCCCAGTAATTTCCATCCTTGGAAAATTCATAGTATACATATATCATTTGTGATTATTGTTAGATACTAGAGGATTAGGGATACTACAGAACTAGAGGTTTATACAGATCTGGAAATACCTGCAGCTGCCATGAATGTGTTGCAGTGCACTATGCTCCCCCGCTCCTTAGAAGAAGTGGAAATAATATGGTCAGCCATGATTCATTCCATTTAGAGCATTGTTTTAAACTAAATGTTTTCAACTTGGTAAAAAATACATCTGTTACTCAAAGAAGATTAAAATTGCTGCTAGAATTAATGTGTAGATACCAAATGGTTTTTTAAAAGTAAGTGAAATGCAAAAATTAAAAAAATAGACATTTGGAGAAAGTTATAACAGGCATATATACTTTGAAAATTATTTTACTGGGCTTTGAGGTAGAAATTTATGCTTACTTCTATATGGTCATAGGCATGCAGATGTTGGCTGTGTCCCTTCTACCATGTGTGTCCCAGAGAACAAACTCAAGATATTCAGGGCTGGCTGTAAGTGCATTTACCATCTTCCTTGTATGCATTTTCAACTTAACATTAAAAATACAGATTCACTGCTACAGATCCACCTACTAATAGAAATTTTCTTCATTTAGTTTCAGGCCTCCCAGTCAGTGTTTTTCTATGACTCAACAATGAGTCATTTTCTAATTGCGCCTTAAAGCTACAACTCACAATTACCTACTCATAATGACCTCAGAACTTTTTCTTCTTTTCAGTTAATGTTGCCAAATCTTGTAGATTGTCATAGATATCTAAGTGATTTAACATTGCTACATTTTAACATAAGGACTATACATTCTTTATTATAACTTTTAGGCATTTTACTTTTCTTACTCACAACATCTGGGATTTAAACAAAACAAAACAAACAAATAGACAAAAGTCAGTGATATACAGATTGAAACACATTAAAATAAATTTTATGTAAAAACCCCACCTTCACAGTTTTGTGAGTAGCCTTTATTGTTCTGGGATTGATGTGTTTTCTCTTTAGTGTCACTTTCAGGTTTGATATAGAAACTTACTTCTAAGTGATATATAAACAATGGATGCCACTTCTGAGAACAGGTTACAAATGACAGAAACTATTTGTTTATCTCNTGTAACTTTCACATTTGCACCAAGAGAAAACAGTTAATATGTTTGAACTACATTAGAGAAGGTTATGCAGTGGCCTTAAAGGATCTGAGCATCACCTATGGTACAAATATCTTGGAGGTCTATTCTCAAGTGTAGTTGAACTTTAAGGTTACTGCACTGTTGTAGAATATTTGTTTAACTATGCAAAGATGTGTTGCATTTGTTTAGCTATGTAAAGAAAAATTCCAACTACAAATGACACTCAACAGGGGCCTGCATTTCCACATAGGACCTGAAAAAACTGAAGAAAAAAAAAAATCGGATACGGCCCCTTTAAAAGGCGGTGCTGTGTAGCAGAGCACTTGAGCAGCTGATATACTAAGTAGAAACAGCAAGCTAAGTAAAAAATACCTGCCATAGTGAGTGCACCAAATTCTTAGAGTTGGGGCAGTTAAATGCAGCTTTCTATTAAACGCAGCTCCCAGTTTAAAGCAGCTCTGAAGCAGGACTGTGGACTTAAGGCTCAGCTCTCACAGACCCAAGGAGGGGGTGGAGCCAACTGCCAGAGTGGCCTGGCAGAGGGCCTAGCTGCCACTTAGCAGTTTAAGGTTTGGCTCATGTAAAGAACACTGCAGGTACGTGATAAAACTGGACCAGACCAAAACACCTTTCAACAGTGTGCAAATGTGCTTAAGAAAGAAAAGAAAATGGGTATAGATATTTTTCCGTAGGAAAAAGTAAATTGTTTAAAAATAATTAAGTCTTTAAAGAAAGAGTAAAGGAATATAAAAAGAATAAGTCACATAAACATGGGAAATATACAGGGAGTCTGAATCTTATATGATGATTTTTTGACTTTGAATTTTTTGAATGCTGATAAGAGAATGACAGCTGCTGAGAGACATGAGATTGTAAAAAGCACTGCTGAATTAAACCAGCCCAGATACTTTAGGGATGTCTGAACTTTGAAATAGAATTAAGAAAATGTGTTGCTCTGGGGAAGAGGTTGTGCTTTTGTTTCCATAGGAAATGAAAGGCTGTGGATTCCATCAAAATTAATAGAGATCATATTTGATTGGGGATATCCCCAGAAAATCTTGGCTATAGATATAAAGAAATAAACTTAGAAAAACTACAAGACAGGTGACATATATTCTAATCCCTTGACATGGGAACAGCTCTGAAAGTAGATGAGACATGATCTTTCGTTACAGAGTCCTCATGACTTCTTATTACATTGCTTCCTTTCACATGGCATAGATAGAGGTTTGGTTACATAGTCCAAATTTATAAAGTTGACAGACTTTTTTACTTGCTCAAATATAAAATAATCATCTTTGGCTGGCTTGTGTACAATACACAGACCATACTTTTATTAACACAGATATGCATGTTACTTTTGAAAGTATGTGTGATTTCAGAGCAAGGGGACTGGACACCAATGAAAATGGGTAGCTCAGGTGATCCAGCCTTTCAGTGTATCCCTGTTGCAGTTTCCTCAGAATTCTGCATTCAGAACATCTTTAAGCCTGCTAGCTGAGATGGTCCAGGCTCACAGGACTTCAGATAAGCCTTGTACTTTCCATTACACAGACACTGGACCACAAATGTTATAGATAGTTTTCACAAGACTTGACCTTTTTCTCATTTTTCTCTGGGTCCCTGGGGATGCTATCACACCATTATAGCAGGAAGCAGTCTAAAGAACACAACATCAACACTTCCAAGAGGTAGGGTGAGTGGTCTTTCGTCATTCAGTGGGTTATGGATGTTTGTTTTTGTTTAGGGGGGTATAGGCATATAGGATAAAAGACAACTATTAATCTCAAATATTTTACATTTATATAGATTTTGGTATATTGCTAGAAATTTAAAGTTATTTTTATATATNTATGTACAAACATATTTGTACATATGTTTCTACACTTGTTTAAGATATTGTACCTCTGTAACTCATTTAAAAATGTAATGTATAATTAAGAAATACAGATTAGTAATTAGTCCTCTATAATAATCAAACTTATAGTCATCTTAGATATGTTTTCAAAGTTAAATAGTTATTTTTTAGATAGAGAGGTGATCTTCAAAACTGCTTCAGAGACCTACAGAATATGGCATTTAAAACATCTAATAATGTAAAGCTTTTCATGACAGTGAGACATGTCTGCTCCTGGCAGCACCAATTTACTTCCAAAAAGGATGATGGGCATTGAAGAACCTCCATATGGAGTTTGCTTTCATGTGGCAATTTAATAATTTTGGTAAGAAATTACTCTTGCCTTGACTGCTGACAATATACTGTCCAAACTGGACATGCAGGACACAAAAGAAAGTGACTGCTGAACTTTTCCAAGACAAGGTAGAACAGTACTTCAAAATTTCTTCTTCATGGAAAAGTCTGTCATATATTCTGCAGGACACAAAGGATATATGTCAGATATTCTAGCCTATAGGCTGAAGGTGGATGCTCCAATGGTGAGAAGAAACTTTGGATGACTGTCCAGGCTGCTAGCTGTTTCTGTCATTTCAATAGTTTTGAAAGTGGCTTGCACTGGACTTCCTGTTATCTCAGGTAATATTATATTCTTCTTAGGTCTTTGATGGAGTTGAAGAAGAGATAGTTATAGTTACACTTTCCTTTGTTACCAAATTTTAAAACAAACACTCACAAAAGAGATATAAAGTGTATAAGGTTGAGAGACATAAAAGCTTAAACTGTTTATCTAAGAAAATGTTTTGAGGTTGGTAAAACACAAGTTAAGATAGAAAGTAAATTAGGTACACAACTTTGAATTCATCAAGATAGGATAGATAATGGAGTATTTTATCTGAATCTGCCAAATACAAATGGACTGGATGTTGTAAATGTAATTCTTATCTGATAGTTGTTCTTATTGTATATAGTCTTACTATGTTAAAGCTAAAACCTTTCTTTTTATTTAGACAAAAGGATGAAATGTTACAGAATATTTAGCTATGCAAAGATGTGTTGCATTCATTTATGTTGCAGAATATTTGTTTATGTACATAAGAATGTGTAGCATTTGTTTAGTTATCTAAATGTGTGTTGCTATTTTACCTTTCCTGCATAAGGGACCTGATTAGTATAATAAAAGTCTGAATGACCAATAGCAAGGGAGGAAGTATGGATGGTACTTCAGGGCAGGGAGAGTAAGTAGGAAGAGGAATTTAGGCTTGGGGGTTGAGGGGAAGTGGAAGAGAAAAAAAGGAGATGCCAGGGAGACATCAGGGGTCAGCCAGCTAGACATGGAGGAAGCTGGAAAGTAGGACATACAGAATGGAAGAAAGGTAAATGCCTCAAAGCAAATTGTAAATGAATAAAAACAGATTAATTTAAGTTAAAAGAGCTAGTGGGACAAGCCTAAGCTAAGGCTGAGCATTCATAATTAATAATAAGTCTCTGTGTCATTATTTCAGAACTGGTTGGTGGCCCAAAGAAAAATTCTAACTACACTGCACCATTGATTGCTGCAACTTTGCATGAAAAGCTTCATTGAGAGAAAGACAACAAATTTAGGACCAGTTTCTGAATTGTAGAAATTACAAAATAATAATTGTTGATTATGGTAATATACTGAGTTTTGGAGTAATTTGTTATATGGATTAGGTATCTAAAATAAGACTTCAACAAAATTTACTGAGAAAATTGTACAACTTAATAATTTTTATTAACTTAGCACATGTTTTATTCTAGGTTTATATTTATCATGAAAGACCATTGTTGCCATATTCTGTTATTCTCAAAAGACTATACATATTAAGCCACATAAAAATTACTTTATTATCAGCTGGGTGGTTGTGGTGCATGCTTTTAATTCCAGCACTCAGGAGGCAGAGGCAGGCAGGTCTGAGTTTTAGGCCAGCCTGGCCTACAGAGTGAGTTACAGGACAGCCAGAATTGTTTCACAGAGAAACCCTATCTCGAAAAATGAACAAAAAAATTACTTTATTGTTGCATATAATAATAATAATAATAATAATACTTTTTGAATTAGATAAGTTAAAATACCTATTTGTGATTCATTTTTCTTTATTTATAAAATGTAAATCACAAGTGAGTCACACATTGCTGTATACTTTAAGTAAGAAAATGAAAGTACCTATGTAGCATATTGTAGTGTGTTCAGTAAAAAAAAAGGGGGATACCTACACTAATACATATAAATACCACATCAAAAACTCTTATGCTAACAATTAATAATCATATATTAGTTGAAAAAGACATCTGTTAGTTTTGTGGTTGTCATTAATTTATTTACTTCTTGTGATGAGGTAAATATAATTATCTTGTAGAAAAAGCTCAATGAATATAAAAGTGTGAAAAAGAAGATTAAAATAGTACTCCATGGTAACACATGGAGCCACATGTAATGATGCTAATTCTACTGCTTTTTCAATTTATTAAAATACCAAATGTTTTACATATTCACACTGGTATTTCTTATAATAGTGTTATATTTTTTGATGATAAAGATCAGAGATGATTATAGGAATGATTGAATCAAACAAATGAATTTAAGGATTATGTCATAGTTATTTCTGTAAAGAGACAGGATGACCAAGGTGAGTTATTTTGTAAAGAATCATTTAATTTGGAGGCTTGCCTACAGTTTCAGAAGGGTCATCCGTTGCCATCATGGCAGAGAGCATGATAGCACACATACAGGCATGTCATTGGAACAGTAGCTGAGAGCTTACATTTTATATGCAAGTTGGAGGCAGAGAGAGTCTGGCATAGGCTTATGAAACCTCATATCCCACCCCTAATGACAGACTTCCTTCAGCAGTTCACCTTCCTGATCCTTCTCCAAACAGTTTCATCAACTAGGAATACAGCATTTAAATATATGTGCTTGTGGTGGCCATTCTCCTTCAAACCACCATAGATTATGAACTATCTTCATAATTAATGCATTTACTTTTATATTTATGTTTAAGATTTAAATTAAGAAAATANGCACTTCTTTGAAAATCTTAAATTTCTTTTCATTTTTAAGAATAAAGAAATGTGTGTCTATGTCTGTTTCTGAGTTGCACATCTTCATCTGGGTACCTGTCGAACCCAAAAAAGGGTATCAAGTTTCCTGGAGCTCCTATTACAGTCAGTCATGATCTGCCCATAGGTATTGGCAACCAAATTTCTGTCCTCTGCAAGAGCAGTATACACTTTTAACTGCTGAGCCATTTTTCCATCCTTGAAAAATCTCAAGTTCTTAAGCAAACAATCAGAACAGTGTCAAATATTTGCAAATTAATGATGAAAGTGTTTTGTCTTCGTATCCAATTATCACAGATTGCTATTTTCCAAGTCCTCATGAAAGAACTGCCTGATTCTCATTATTTAATACCCAAATAAGAAATCTTTAAGAAAGCAAAAATTACCAGATGTTTCATGAGGCTGATAACTGCTCAACAAGCAAACATTAACTTATAAAAAAAAATCATTAAAGTTATCAAAAATCATTTGCCTTGCTGTGAGTGATCTTGCATTATCTATCTTTATGCTACATTGATTATTGTTTTGGATAAACAATTACTCATGCTCTAATCTGCCTTGTAAAACATGTCTATTATAAACTTTTTTTAAAGTTATTGATTTCAATGAGAAGTTGAAGTCATTTTCAGTTATTTTTGTTACTGGGATGGATCAGCTACAGGCTCAATCTTTAAATACCAAATCAAACTACATATCCTCATGATCAGTTGCTTGAACTGCATTGTCTTCATTACTTCTCTCTTGCTGTGAAGAGACACCATGACCCAGGTAACTCATCAAAAAAGTATTTAATCAGGGTCTTGCTTAGAGTTTCCAAGAGTCAGTCTATTACCATGTAAGCATGATGTTGGAGCACCAGCAGAGCTTTACATCCTGATCCGCAGGTAGCAGGCAAAGACAAAGACTCTAGGCCTGGTGTGAGCTTTTGAATCCTCAAATTCCAGTTCCAGTGACACAGTTCCTTAATCAAGACCACATGTCCTAATCCATTGTGAACAATTCATCAACTGAGAACTAAGCTTGCAAATTTGTGGTGCGCATTTTCAAGTAACTCACCAACAGCATTGAACACATACTTCCATTAAACGTGTTATAAAAATTGTTAAGGACACACACACAGGATGGAATTTCTAGANTTTTTTTAATATCATTTGTGTCNAATGTTTCATTACTGATCTCCTTTTACATTTTGTAGAGGAAGTTTGAGATTTTCTTGCTACTAAGTGGGTACATTTTGTCAATTCCTGAATTTTAACTAACCTGAGAATTTCTTACTTCAACAGAATACAACAGAAGTCATGGTGTGCTTTTGTGAACGTAAGCCATAGGGAAGCATCCTGGAATTTCACTTCCTTTTAGAATTTGATTTCAGATANAATAGTGAACCCAGGATAACTAAAATAATTAGATTGTACCCAAGAGACAACTGGATCCATGAGTTATCTCAGCCAAAGTCCTAGACATGTGAGAATCCAGTCAACATCATCAAAGCTTCAAAGAGGAAAGGAAGCTTCTTGCAAAAATGTTTTTCTTTCATTACCTGAGACCCCCAACACCTCTTTGCTTATCTAAACCAAACACATAGAGATGGCTTACATGCTAAGTCAATATCTAACGTTTTAGGAAGCTAAAATGTTGTTCATATTTTATTTTAATGATTTAATATAAAATTAATGATGTATTTTAAATAAAATTTCAATGTTAAAAAAACTAGCCTCATTTTTGTAGTTGTTATGTATTTTTAGAAGAATATTTCAATGTTCTGAAAATAGTGTTATGTGGCCAAAAAGATTATATAATAAATTTTTATTATGTGTCAGATAATCAATTATGTTTAAGAAAAAATAATTCACCTGTTGCATAAGTAGCCAAGTTTTATTTTAAGACCTTCTCTACAAAAGTCAATGTGTTTACCAAAAATTCAAGATGCTCTCTGAAAAGATAAGTGAGGTGGTCACTGAAAGTTTCGAGGCAGGCTGAGAAAGAACAGTTGTATAAAATGTTTGGAAATAAAAATGAACCCACGTGGACAGTGACTAGATACAACAGTGCTTTCTAGCTTGCTGTAATTCAGTACCTCTCATTACTGGAGGGGTATTCTCCCCCATGGACATATAAAAGTGTTTGGAATTATTTTTATTACTTTATAATATGGGCACAAGACACTAGCATCCTATTCTGGATATAGGCAATGAATCTTGGTAAATATATAACACAAAACCATAAAACCAAATTGTGGAAAGGATCCTTATAAAAATTTGTATTGTGTTCTAAGAAAGAGAGAACTACAACAAACAAAAAATGACACAGGTTNATTTCTACCTAAATAGCATCATTTTTAACAGTGCTGTTGATTCTAGGATCACCATAAAAAACAAGTCCTCAAGAGGCAAATCCANCTCTAGCCCAGGGACAAAATCAGTCCAGGTTAACCACCACCCATCTCTGCCCCANTAGCTGGCTGGCAGAAAAACTCCTGCGAGCTGGCCCTCGCCCCACCAAAACCCGCCATCAGACCTTGCAATGTACAAAACCCACGCCCTCCCTCAATACTAATCCCACTGTAACCCCAGTGGTTTCCTGAGACACAGAATCTGCCAGCTCTCATCGGACCAAGAGGTGAGNGACTCTTCTCCGATCCTGAGAGCCCTGCCTCTAAGACATAGGCCCTGGGACAAAACCAGTCCCCAGGAACCGTCACCCATCTCTGCCCCAGTAGCCGGCCAGCAAGGAAAACTCCTGTGGGCTGGTGCCCCCCACCAACATCCCTATTCAGACCCTGTAGTCTACAAGACCCATGACCTACCCCAATACCCATCCCCCAGCAACCCCAGCGGCTTCCTGAGACCCGGAATCTGCCAGCTCTCACTGAACCAAAAGTGGCTCCCTGAGACAGAGAATCTGCCAGCTCTCATTGGACCAAGAGTTGCTCCCTGAGACACAGAATCTGCCAGCTCTCATTGGACCAAGGGGCTTCCTGAGACACAGACTCCACCAGCTCTGACTTGA
>LZPO01108383.1:0-17297 GCA_001675575.1 Neotoma lepida | reverse complement strand
TGTAGCTTTGCGCCTTTCCTGGAACTCACTCGGTAGCCCAGGCTGGCCTCGAACTCACAGAGATCCGCCTGAGATCCGCCTGCCTCTGCCTCCCGAGTACTGGGATTAAAGGCGTGCACCACCACCGCCCGGCTGCAATGTCCTTTTCTTAAGCAACTTTCTCTTCCTTAATGCCTTTTCTTACATGAATGCCTAAATCATTTCTGAAGAAATTCCTGCTTTGTTTCTATGCTGATTTATCTTGGAAATTCTGTTTTAGTCCAGATTCCTGGCTACTCTGAGTAGAGATCTATACAAAGAACTGCTCAAATGGCACAGTTGTGTTTCTCCTCTGCTGCCTCTGACTTGTCAATTATTATGTAGATAGATTCTCTCTGTCTTCTATGTTAAGCAGAAATAGATACAGATACTTAATGACTTCACAAGTTTATATAGATGTGTACCTAACAGAATAATCAAGAGAATGTGGTATTGATGTTACTTTCTAATTACTAATTACTACTACTAACTACTAAAGCAGGTTGTGGAGGTGCAGGCTTATGATACCAACATCTGAAGGAGGTTAGAGAGTGGGAAGTCAATCTTGGGCCATCCAGAAATACACAAAGAAACTCTGTTTCAAAGAACAAACCAAAAAGATAAAGTATTATATTTCTGTTGTGGATTATTTAAGTGACATGCATTTCTCAAAAATTCGAGGATACCTTGAATAACAAGACTATTTTGTAAACTAATGAGAGGTTTCAGGTAACCTCTCTGGAGAGTCTGGGTATCACTAAAACTAAGCACTAACTAAAGAAGTAGCTTTGCATCCTAGATTTTAACCTCCTGTTAGGGAAAATGATTAACTGTTGAATTCATCACAAAGGCCGATTGTGTATGTAAGCATACACAATGAAGGCACCATAAAACCTCCAAAAAACAGTGTAATAATGAAATTAATTATAGAAGAGCAATCTCATATCTCCCATAGAGTTTATTGATGGTAGTATGAATGGAACTTCCAATAAAGAAGAACAAAAGCAAAAAGAAAACAAACAAAACTCAACTATATTAAAGATAAATGTTGACTGGCTGATTAAAGCATCTGTGGTTGTGGAAAGGTGCATTATTGCAATTCTAAAAAAAATTTTTTTTCTGGACAAGTCATAATCCTTTGCTTAGCCATTCAGTGCTCATATCTAATTGTGATGACCCACTTCATGAAACAATGTACAAAATATCGAGGACTTCTCNTGCCTTTGAGTCTTTCTCTTGAGGTTCCTACTATCACTTACAATTCTATTTAAAAAGCACTGTGTATCTTTGCCCTGTTAGTTTTTTTTAATTATAGATGTCTTAGTCATTAAGCATGTGAAACACGAAGAAAATATATTGCTTTTTCCACTTCCCTGTAGTAATCTAGTTACTTTAAAAAATACCCATTAAGGTAATCCCTACTCATTTCCTGTTGTTTTAGGAAGTCAGCTGTCAATTTTTAAACATATTATTCTTTTATTAATAAATGTTTGTGATATTTTCTTAGTTTCTCTTGCTCTTTAGGCCTTTTCTATTATAAGAGTAGTTTTATTTTATTAGTTTTACATGAAGGCCACAGTTATGTTTCTGAATCCCACCATCAGGTTTCAAAAATACCCTAGTTACCTTCAAATATTTATTCTTCTGCAGATGTAGTGGCGCATGTCTGTATTCCTATTTGAGAAGTAGAAAAGAGACTGAGGGCAGCTTGGACTCTAGCATAAGACCTCGTCTCAAACAAAACAAACCATCTGACCAACCAAACAAAACCAATTCTTTCCTGCATCTTTCTCTCTGTTAAACATTTTCAAAAATCATTGCTTGAGTCTCCTAGTGTATAATTTCCTAATGGAATTATTTTCATTTTATTCTTTTGTTGCTAGAGAATAAACCCAGGGTCTTAAGCATGCCAAGAAATCTCTGAGCCACTGAGCATCATATCTGTCTCTTATACACATCTAGATGTGTATAAGAGACAGGTCTAATTTTCCTGGTGAGAGGAATTGATCTCTTCATATTAAGTTTTTTTTTTTTAATTTGGTTTTTGTTATTTTTCGTGTGTTTGTTTTTGTTTAGTTTTTTTTTTTTTTCTTCATATATATTCTTTTCTTTACTTGAACCTTTAATCCACATTATGGTCATGACACTCTTTCATAATTATAAAGTTGCCAAAGTATTGTCTATAAGCAAATCTTGGTCCATATTGTGAAAAATATGAACTGAGCGTATATTTTTGTTTCCTGCATGCTTCTTGCTGTCATAGTGTCGACCCTATTCAAGCAGAAGGACATGATGGAGTCTCATTCACTTCTGCAAATACACCTGTTCTTTCACAGTAGAATCTATAAAGTGATTTATTAGAGTATGTTTGTGTATGTGCACATGTGTGTATAGGTGTGCTCACTGGCATAGGTCTGTGAGGAGGCTAGAAGCTGACATTGGAATGACCTCAATGGATTCTATACTTTTCTTTTTGAGGCATGGTCTCTTACTGAACTAAGTTTTATTATTGAGTCTGGGTTTTCTAGTGAGCTTCCTCTGAGATCCACTAGAACTTGTGTGACAGATGTATATCACCATGCTTCAATTTCTATGTGAGTGTTGAGGATTCACAAGCATATCCTTGTGCTTTCATAGAAGTGTTTTACCCATCAGCCCTCTGACCAGCACTTCCAGAAGTTTATGAATAAAATCTTTAATGGCTGCATGTCAAATCACTTTGGCAGGCTGAAGTGGAGTTTTAAACCAATATACAACCTAAGAAATAGGACAGATCACTCCACCAAACAAAAAGTATTAAAATGTAGCAAAAATTATGAGCTTTAAATGAAGAAAAACATATGATTTGTAAATCTTTCCCAAAGCATGGTCCTCATGTAGTGAAGTAAAATTATTCTTCACCCCCACCTAGTAATCATGCTCATGCAAATGGACTCTGACAATCAAGGTCAACAGCTGTCACAGCCAGATGGCCCTTAACTTGAAAGTAGTTAACATGTACTCAGGTGGTTATGTTTCCTTAAAAGTGTTTTATATAGTCTGTCTCATTTTTGTTATGCTCAGTAGTTACTGAACAGTTGAATACTATCAATTTTATTAAGATAGCTTTATTGAACAATAAAAATTTGAATGAATGGATTTCTGATGNCATGATGTAATTCCCANCANGTAATCCAAGCCTTCTAAACTTAAACCTTGTGGCTGATCTTGGTAAATCAAATATATTAAAGAATTACAAATTATTCTTTACTTTTTGGAAAATAGCTTTTATTTGATATATTCACTAGCCCATAAAGTAGGAAAAAATAAGTTTTCAAAATTAACATATAAAGGGGAGCTTCAGTAATATTAAGAATGGAAACATTTCGCACAAAATTTAGATGTAAGGAAGCCTTGCTGGTTAACAGTATTGACTCGAAAGTAACTGTCATTCAATACTGCTAACCAGCATGGACTAGTGAATATGTCAAATAAAATACTATTTTCTGTCTTCAGAGGTGTTAGTTTTAAGTCATTCTTTTACATAATTATTATAATGTTACTAAAGAGAATGACTTAAAACTAATACCCCTGGAGACAGAAAATATTATTTTCTTGGCTTATCAATCTATAATGTCATTTTAATGTAGCTTTAAAAATATTTGGTCTTCTTGTAGAGTTGGCTTTTGTTCATTGNTTGTTAGGACTTTCATTTTATTTTTGTTTTGAGAGAAAGAGAAAGAACATGAAGTTGGGTGGTTAAGGAGGTGGCAGGATCGGGGAGGAGTTGTAGGGAGGGGAAAGAATTTGGTCAAAACATACTACATTTTAATTTTAAGTGGTCTTTACTTCAAAAGCTATAAAGTCAAAGGATAGTTTACAAAGGACAGCACACNTATTTAATTTTTAAAGTTATCTTATTAGGCTCAAGGTTTTTGTTTTTCTCTTATAAAATCAGAACACCAATTATTTTGGCAGAGTAGTTGTCTTCATATTAAGTTTCTGGACAGTCTTGAACAACTAACTATTAACCAGGCAGTTTTATGACCATTTTATGAGTGTGTAAAATTGATTCTATTTTCCATCCTTGAAAAGAAACAGAGTAGGGGAGAAGCATAAATAACAGCAAAGACCTCTTCAAAAGGTACATGGAAGCTACTACTTTAAAAGCTCCCAAATACNATCATATACATATGTACATATATACATACATGCACATATACATTTGTACATATGCATTCATATCCACAAAGAGTTTAAGTGCAGTTACTCTATAATGGGGTTTGGTTGGGTGTGGGAAACTGCCTCTCGCAGTTACCACAGACTATCCAATAAAAGCCCAGTCCCAGGTGTGAATTACCATTTTTAGAATTGTTGGTCAGTTTGGCTGCACAGACATTACAGGCAACTTCCATGCTGTCTGTTACTTTCCTGAACTTGATGGTAAGAAACTATGGCTAAAGATTTAAGTCATGAAACATGGAAAGATCAAGCTTGTACTGACCTGGAAGTGTCATCCTTTCTATTTAGTTTTCATAGTATTGGAAGATATTATACATGCTATTGGGTGTGGAAAGTATTCATCAATCCCAACCAGCTTTGCACCCTACCAGCTACACTAAGGATAGTCATGGAATGATACCTCCATCAGATCAATAGCAGATTAAATGTTAGGAGAGAAACCAATAACTTTTGGACTGTATTTAAAGCCTGCTCCACAAGGTAGAAGACATATCCAACACTGTTAATGGAACTAAGAACATACATCTAGGTGGGGCATATGCCTTAGGGAAGAATCTACTACTGTTATTCTGCAAAGTAGCTGTAGTATTAAACCAGCTGTAGTATTAGGCTAACTCCTAAAGATTTGTCATTATACCTATAGATTACTGCATCTCTTAGCTCTTGTTGGAGAAGCATCTGTTTGCTATAGATAGTGATTAACACAGAGACCCACAGCTTGTCACTATGGACAACATGATCCAATCAGAATAATCAAAACATGGATCGAGGGATGTTCATCAAGTCCTACTTCTAGCTGTGGAGCCATTGAAAATTGATGGCTGCTAGGAGAAGGAGAGCCATGGATATGAAATTCTCAAATTAAAAAAAAACCAAAAAACAGACTATGGGTCAAAGTGAGTGAGGACATTATGTTCTTTAAAATTTAGGATATTGCAATTGCATGAAAAATGAAAGTTCTATACACTATGGCTTTCTCGTTTACCAATAGAGATCAAGAGTTTGTTCTAGAAACAAAAACAAGTTGTTTAATTATGCTAAACTGGATTAATGCATTTCTTACTTTAATTGACCTGATATTTCCTTCACAACATCCAGATATGCTCTTGCTGGTGTTTCCCTGGAAGCTCATTCCTGGTTTTCTTCTTTGCCTCATGTTTTAATTTAGGTGAGTTTTGGTGTAGTTGTTCAAGGAGCTTTACTGGGCAAATTAAATTTGGGTAAGGTGATTAGTAAAGTTAGGATCCAGTTTAAGCTGGTGTATGAAGAGAAAGGATTCTGAGAAGGGCTGTCAATCAGAGCTGTGCCCCTCCAATAAAACTGTGTATATAATTTCAGATAAAACAAATAACTAAGTACTACTGGAGTTGAGGTAGGGAAGGAGGCAGCAAGGGACTAGAGTTACTACAATCTGCGAAAATTCATTTGATCTGCAAATTCTTTGCTTTGAGGGAACTGAAGAGCTATTGAAAGGTTTGATCAAGGGAGTTACATGACTAGCATACTCGTAAAAATTGCACTTTAGGGGGTAGCATTACATTTTGTTTGTGAAAGAATTTTATAGTCAAAGATTGAAAGAAAAGATNTCATTTGGGATGCAAACATTGCAACAACACAGGTGAAATTTAATGAACTTTTTGAAAAAATCATGCAGGTGAAGTTATGAGAAATAACAAGGCATTAAAAATATTGTGAAAGTAGAATTAACAGGATTGGCTGATAGCTTAGATATGAATATTGAAAGCAAAAAGGACTCAAGAATTTGTTATTGGTTTGGGAAATTGGGAAGTTTGTTGACTTTTGTTAGAGGCAAGGTATATTGAAGTAGATGGCTGTGGTAATGGTGGTTAGGGGAAGTGTCACAGGAAGATTTATTATTTGAGTATGTTGACTCCAGAATGAACACTGGACATGCATGGGAAGAAGGGGAAGAAGTTTGACTATGTGTTTGAACAAAGATCATGATTTTTCTTTTTCTTTTTTTTTTGCATTTGAATGTATTAGCTGAGAATAATAATATAAGGGTGGCAATTAGGTCCTTGAATCTCAATTACCATAATTTAGATATGAATTGAGAAAAGTACCAAACACATAACCTTTAATAGCATCAGTATTAGAAAAAATGCAAACAACAGTAAATGATAAGAGAAGGAATGATGGTGAAAGGACAGTGCTAAGAGCATAAAGTCCTGGAGGCTGAATGCAAACACAACACAATAATCCCCAAACTGTGTATGTTTATGTATTTTGTCATCTTATGATGGTTCAGAAGTCATATGTAGTCAATTAAAATCCTACTTCAAATTTTGAATTTTTATCTTTTCTAAAGTATGGAAGCACTTTTGCAAAGTTGAGAAGTGACAAAGGGTCATGGCTCCTAATCAGTCAAGGAGGCACCAGTGTACACAGCTCTGTTCTACAGTCTTCTGTATTGGTAATGTCAAGATATTTGATAAGCCTGGAGTATCAAATGCATTTTTAATTTAAGAATTTTTCAATTTATGATAAGTTTATTGGGATAGAGCCCCAGTGTAAGCCAGGGAACATAAACTAATAGCGTATTAACTAATACTTCAGATGTTGTTTGGTCAGTAACACTTCTATTGAACATTGAATTAACAACTTGAAAGTCATTAGTCATATTGATGATGTTTTCTCTTTCACTTTCAATCAATATTCACTTTTTCTCTTTTATGCTTAGACATTGATTCTTGCACCTTGTGCATGTTAGTCAAGTAGTCTACCATTGGGTCATACAGTAGCCCAGAAAANGCTCTCAATAAATCTGAATTATAAAATTTTGATGAGTTTGATTTCAAGTAGAAGCTGAATAGTAAAATTAGACAAACAATGCAGGAAGAATATTTTTCATAAGATTTTTTTTTAAATTGAGAAGTGAAAAGTGTCTGTCATTATCTGCTTGTTGGAATTGTCTCAAACTTTCTTGTCTGCAAAAGCAGAGCAATAACATACATAAAACAATATTTATCATTTTCCCTAAGTTTTATCACCCCTAATATATTTTCTCNTTACTTCCTCAACACTTAAGAAATTCTATTAGTTATTATATCCCGTTGTTCACTTAATATCTCTTTGGTATGCAAATCAAATCACCTTTTTCATTCTTTCTCTTCAGGTTTCAACATGAATACATAGCTTCCATATAGCTTTCGTGTTGGGTACGTCTAATTCAATCACTTCACAACTACTGTGCCAAATATTTCACTGTGCTACAAACATGAAATAAGTTTTTATTCTAAACATAAATGACTGGGCATTACCTTCACAATAGGTACACATTAAATTTTACCAAGGAAAAATATCTAACTATACTACTCCTTGTTTTAAAATCTACCTTCATTAATTATCACTTGCTTGAAAAATAAATCAATTCACTTGATTAGCCATGATAGGCCCCATGACATAGGGCTTCTGTTTATCCTCCTGCTCACATTCTACTAAGATTCAGAAACAATGGTAGGAGAAGAAATGTTTAAGTTTGTTTAACACTGTATCTCAAGGGCATAAAGTATTTGATTTGAGTTAGTCCTTTAAGAAATGGATAAAGGGCCCAGTCGAGCCCCATGGGGCCTCCACAGCTATTGGTCTACAGTGCATGTGTTTCCACTAGTTTTGCTGGCCGTCTCTGTATGTTTTCTCATCATGATCTCGATATTCTTTGCTCATAAAATCTTTCCTCTCTTAGATCAATTGGACTCCTGGGGCTCGGTCTGGTGCCCGGCCGTGGATCTCTGCATCTGCTTCCATTAGTGTCTGGATGAGGGCTCATGGGGGTTCCACAGCTATTGGTCCACAGTTTATGTGTCTCCACTAGTTTGGCTGGCCATCTTTGTACACATTCCCATCATGATCTCCTTGTCCCTTGCTCATAGAAGCCCCCATCTCTACCATCAACTGAACTCCTGGATCTCTGCCTAGTGCCCGGCTATGGATCTCCCCGTCTGCCTCCATCAGTCTCTGGATGAGGGCTCTATGATGACAGTTAGGGTATTCATCCATGTGAATACTCACCTGAGAAGGCCAGTTCAGGCACCCTTCCAATTATTTTCAGTAGTCTAAGGTGGGGTCATCCTTGTGGATTCCTGGGAACCTCCCTAGCATTCTCTAGACAGAAGTTTAGCTTAAACTGTCTAGGGGGCCCCCAGGCCATGGGACCAGGATCCATCCCTGGTGCATGAGCTGGCTGTTTGGAGCCAGTGCCTATGGTGAGACACCTGGCACAGCCTTGGCCCAGGGAGAAGGGTCTTGGACCTGCCTCAACTGAATATGCCAGGTTCTGGGGACTCTCCATGGGAGACCTTGCTCTTGCTCTGGAGGAGGTGGGAATGGGGGAGTGGATTGAAGGGGAAGGCTGAGGGGTAGGAGGAGGGAGGAGAGGGGGTTCTGTAATTGATTTGTAAAATAAACAGAAAATCTTTTAATTAAAAAAAAAGAAATGGATAAACAAGTGGATGGAAATGGTTTAGTGGATAAGAGGACCCACTGTCCCTGTGAGGAGTCCTCTGGTAGAAGACTAGAGTTTAGTTCTCAGAGCCAAGTCAGACATTTCCTCAACTACCTTGACTCTGCAAGTACCTGCATTTACTAGAGCACAAATTCCCCATAGCCATGCCCACCCATATATGCACAAAATTAAAAATAAATTCAATCTTTCAAAAAATGAATAAACAAAANTTCTTCTGTGTTTTGCTATGGATGTCTAACACGTTTTGAGAATGCAACTGTGATCATCCATCATGCAATAGAACAGAGCAGAACACATAAGAGTCCACATATTTTTAGGGGTTTTTTTCTGATTGTTTTATTTGTTGGGTGGTACTTTTATAACAATGTCTATGTATCTCAGACTGCATCTTCTCACCTTCTTGGATTACCGGTATTTACTACCAAATCTGACTTATTCTTCAGTTTTATGATTTCCCTGTCTATTAATTGGGCGAGATAACTTCATGAGTTTTTCAAACAATTTAAAAAATTATTTTGAAATATTATTTGTGCGTATTTTCTTGCCTCAGTGTGTATATGCAGGTGCCTGTGTGTGCCACAGGGTCAATGTGAGGTGGGAAGACAGCTTTCAGGTTTCACTTCTCTCTTTCCACAGCTTGGTTCCTGAAATCAGGTCATCACATTGGGCAGCAAGTGCTTTTATTTACCACCTAGACAGCCTACTTCATTCATTTCCTCTTGTTTCCTATCTCTGTTTCTCATCTACTGTAATATCCCATTCAACATCTCAAAAGACTCTTTGTTTATTAATTTTTATTAAAAGATTTTCTATTCATTTTACATACCAACCACAGATTCCCCTCTCTTTCCTCTTCCTGCCCCTCCCTCAGCCTTTCCCTCAACCCACCCCCCATTCCCACCTCCTCCAAGGCAAGGTCTCTCATAGAGAAACAGTAGAGACATGAGCTGGCTTTTTGGAGCCTAGTGCCTATGGTGGGACACCTGGTACAACCTTGGTACAGGGAGGAGGGTCTGGTCCTGCCTCAACTGAATGTACCAGGCTCAAAAGACTTACTGTGTTCATTTTATTTTGACAAATAGTTTAAATTGTGTAAGGGAAACTTCTTTAAGATAGTAGTAGAAATATACGGTAGTGGTTTTCGTTCATATAACCTGGTTAGAAGTATGAACACATGCGTTTGTATATCTATGGANGTTGAACCTAAAGATAGGTTACAGTTTGACACTTTTTAAAGCATATCATAAGAAACTCATCCAATATAAATCACAACTGGGACCCACCACCGTTCAATGTCCTATTGAACAGTTTGTTGTAGAGAAAAACTCCATCCTTATNACATATTTTATGAGCTTACTCCTGGATGAAAACTTTTACATGACATGACACTGAAAATGAATGCTTTTATTATTTTTTCATTAAGTAAATGACAATTACGAGAAAAAGAAACAGCTGTTGCTGTCACACTCAATGCCTCAGGAGTTACAAGTTTGCCCATGAGGAAGGAGACATGGGGATTCAACCCTGAGCATGTCTGACAATACCTGTCACCTTCCACAAATGATTAAGTCTGCTGATGTACATGCACCATTTAAAATAACATGTAAGGCTGACATGGTAGGCCAGCATTTTTACCTAACAAAAACATTTTTAAAAGTACATTTATATAGTATCACAGTGGTCTGAAAACTATATTACTTTTTACTCTTAAACAATAGAAACATTTGTTAAGGAACAATTACAAAATTAAAAAAAAAATCTTTTCTATCCACCAGATCTCTAAAAATGTAAAATCAATGCAATATCACATTAAGGAAAAGAAAAGTATAACTGATAGTTTATATTATTATTCTCAGTGGTGAATTGTGAGACTCAATCCTACTAAGTAAACACACAATCTGACTTATGTAGCTTGAGAATTGGTCACTTGTGGTTTATCTGAACTAAAATGATAAAGTTTAACCACAGCCAATGGCTCCATTTNCTTTCCAGAGCTCTAGGTTGTTCAGTTGGCTGCAATGACAAAATCATAGCAGGCAGTTATCTGAGGTCCCACGGAATGGAAAGATTCTGCATCTGTAGATTAAAAGTATAGTAAGGTAGGAAAAAGAGGAGCAAGAAAATTTTCTTAAATGGAACTTGTTTATGAAGAGGCAAATTTACAGAAGTATGTATATATGAATATGTTTATAATATATTATGAAAATAAGATATTTTAAAATAAAAAAGTACATTTGTATAAAGGACTTCAGCCAGGAAGTTATATAGCTTTTTTTTTCTCATTTAATTTTTTTCTTTTGATTTTGTTTTGTTTTGTTTTTTGTTTTCTTTGTTTTGCTTTTGAAAAGCGTTTCATTCTGTAGCCCAGGATGGTCTAGAAATTACGATGTGAGCCATGTTGGCCTCAAACTGACCCTCACAAGAGTTGAGATTACAATCTTGATCTAACACATGTACATTTGTCACTAAAATTTCTGTTTTGATATTAGTTAGGACACTTCCAGATATTTTTAAATAAAATGATAATATCCTAGAAATAATACGGAATAAGACACTATAAAAATTTAAATTCAGAGCATTGAGAGATGGCTCAGCAGTTAAGAGCACTTTCTACTCTTTCAGACCACACCGGTTCTGTTCCTAGGATCCACACAGGATTTACAGCCAACTATACATGCAATTCCAGTGGATCTTCTGCTCTCTTCTTATCTTCCTGTGTACCAGGCATACAAATCGTGCACATACCTACATACGCAGGAAGCACGCTTAGACATAAGATAAGTGCCGGGCTGTGGTGGCGCACGCCTTTAATCCCAGCACTCGGGAGGCAGAGGCAGGCGGATCTCTCTGAGTTCGAGGCCAGCCCGGGCTAACAAGTGAGTTCCAGAAAAGGCGCAAAGCTACACAGAGAAACCCTGTCTCGGAAAAAAAAAATAAGTAAGTTTATCTTAATGTAAATTAATTTCTGGAATTTCACATTTTGGAAAAAAAATTTACATTAAATAAGGTGTAAAATGTATTCTTGTTGAATTGTTTTGGTTTTGGTTAGCATTTTGACTTTTCAGTATCTCTACTATACATTAACATATCCATTAGATTTATAGATCCTTACAAGTTAAAAAAATTGAGAAAACAAAAACACAAGTCTCTAAGTCCGTGTGCTTTTAATTTCAAGGAATAGAAAATTTAGATTTTGTTCTATATCTAAAAATTATGGAAACTATGATGGCCTCTGGCATACATAGAGAGGAAAAGTTAGGGGTGATGTTGGGAAGAGGAAAGAGAGAGCTTGCTTTTCCAGAGTTCTGGAATAGCTGATGGTGACCATAGCTGGTAAGCGCTGATAGCCTTCCTCTTAGAATAGGCAATTTCGTTCATTCTCAGCTGTGGGGTAAAGCTACTTTAAAAAAAAAAATTAAGACCAAAAATCACATCAGGAACAATTGTTCCCAGAACAACTATTTTCAATGTGAGTATTTTCCCCTGTAGCATCTCATCTATTTTAATTGAATATAACAAGCATGTTCTCATTTGCATACTCAAGCTAGACAGGCGCTCCTATAGAAGGAGGGTAAGAGAGAAGCAAATGCTTAGAAGGCTTTTAGATATTTTAAGACTAAATATAATATTTGAAAACTGTATCCCTAATATCCAGTTTCCTCAAAATTTCCTTTTTATAGTGGATCATTAATTGACCTTGTTTGTTGATAAAACAATTAATTCATCCTGTGAAACACTGGCAAGTTTCACTGTAGGAAATGATCTCTGTCATGAGCATTACTTTCCAGTCTGACTGAAGTATTTCAATTAATCCTAAAATCAGTCTCTGCCAGTCACTGATGTTGCTTTGTCCATGTGTACACATTTTCCTAGCATGTCTCTAGGTACTACAGGTGTGCTAAAGTATATATAGGCTATTTTTCTGTATTACTGACTAACTATGCCTTGTAAACTGGTAGTATATGGAAATAAGACTCTAAAGTAGTCTTCCTGGTATGTATTTGAGATAAATCAATGATTTTTATAAATAAATGTGAATATATTTCCATGCCAACAAAAATATGGAGATGGTATTAATTTCCTCAAGAGAGTATATTATATTAATAGACANTAAATTATCATTAAAGATGACTTGTTTTGTAGAAGATAAGCATTTGGACTGATCCATTATTTTTAGAAACTAAGGTGGAAATTGAAATAATGTTTCAAGTCACTTGTCATGTGCAGTACTGGTTACAGTGTAGTAACTCCCATTTTGAGACTTTCTACTACTTATGTGCATGAATTCTTTTGTTACAAATTCAAATGTGATTCCCCGATGACTTTTTTTCTTTGCCTGTCTCCAGCACTTAATGTTAATAACACATGTTTATTCACCTAAAGAGAAGAAACAGGATCTCATTTAACGAAACAAACTAAACAGATTTCTTTGACTATTCATTAGCCCTTTGGGTAAAGGAAATGTTTTCTGCATGAGATTATGGAGAAAGAAGAATTTCTGGATAAATGAGAAATTTTACTCACAAACGTAGTTGATCTCTAGGTAACACGTCAGAAGGGAATGTAGGCCACAGAGCACAATGAACAAATGAAGGTGTCATACAGATGGGAAGTTAGTGTAAGATGACTAAAAATACTGTGCTTTTATTCCTGGACTATTTCATAATACCAGATTGATAAGACTAATGAATGAAGTGTAACTTTCTTCCTCTGATAATTTGAAATCTGCCAATTGAGGTGTGGATTTATGAGTCTTAAATGGAGAGGAAGGAGCGAAAGATGATAGAACTCAAGGTATAAAGCAGGAATCAAGTAACACTTACAGTACATTAAGCTCTGAATATCAAGAGTAACCTAGGGCAGCATATTCATTACATGCCAAATCCCAATCATCATATTAAAAGATAATAATAAACTTTGAATCCAATTACAGACATAGCAACATATACTATTGTGTATGGCTGACACTGGCCGAGTTGCTCCACAGTGTGTGGTTCCCTCCCCTCTACTGACCTTCTTCCCTATTTCCAACCCTCTCTCCCTTCTTTCCTGTCTTCTTGTTCTTCTACATCATTCACTCTTCCTCATTTTCTTCTTCCTTTTCCTCCTACTCTGTGGCTTTTTGAAGATTGAACTCAGGGACCTGTGCTTACTAGGCAAATTTTTTTTACCACTGAGCTGTATCCCTGACTCCTTTTTGCTTAATTTATTTGCTAATTTTTGTGACATGGTCTCACTGATGCATGCACNTTAGCTTTGAACCTACTCTTTAGCCTAGACAGATACTGAATTTGCAATCTTCCTGCCTCAAGCTCCGGAGTGGGTGGCTTATACCACCAGACCAGGCAGTTACCTCCCCAGATTTGATTTTTAACCCAGGAACTAAATAATGCTTAGTATTCTTTTTTCAATTTATTCTTTCCAAACTCTCAAATGATAAATGTTCCCCACTGTATCGTCTCTGTTTATAATATCTGACATATGTAAATACCCATTAAATATTTGATAAGAGAGAAAACCACTGAGATTGTTGATATTATCTAAAATGTTAGATATAGTTATGATGAAAATTACCACATGTAAAGAAAATATTGGATTTATTCTGTTTCTCTGGTTTTGTGTCTTTGATAACTCTTAATAAAACATCAAGTCTCACTTTGCTACAACAAAAGCCACTCTGTCACAGAGGGAAAATCAAGTGTTCAGGAGCTCTGTGTCATGAGGTAGGCTGAGAAACTATTAAACTAAATGATGCACTTAAAACCCCACGACTCAGTAAACTTCAATATTATTACAANAAAATACATATTTTTATAATAGAATGTACTTGACTAGCAAAAGAAAATTTCCTAAAATATTGAAGAACCTTGATGTAAAATCTTCAGAAATTGACACAACGTGGGTGGATATTCTCACACTTTTCCTCCTAACACAGTAAAGCTTTTTCTCTTCATTTTACTTTTAAGCTTTCCTCATAAAATTCTTAGGAAACTTGCATGTGCTGTAAATCTAGAATTTACCCCCAAATTTGTGAAATTGCTAACTTTTCATTAAGTAAAACCAGCCCAAATGTTACTGTGAAGGAAATCATTCCCTTACTTTTCATTTCAAAATGTATCTCTATTGAACAAAGAGGTTGTTTTTATTTGTTTATAACTGCTGGTGCCTGGTACCTGGCACAATGCCTAGCAAATAATGAAATAGAGTTTCATTAATGAATGATAAATATTTCACTAGTTGATGACAACAAAACAAGCCATTCTGTTGTCTCAGTCCTAATTCTAGACTCTGATTGTGGCAGCAGCATAGAGATGTAGAGCGAGTGACATCAATATTAACATGAAAGCCAGTTGACCTAAAAGATTGGAAATCCTTCTTTACTTGATCTACATGTAGCAAAGACGGCACTCATAAGTAAAACCTTAGCTCTGTACACAAGAGAAGGCATGTGGTATGTCACCACTTCATGCCTAGGGCATGTTGAGTTTCTTTTTTCTCCTAGCTCACTAGACTGCTCCCATGCTTAGGAGTACAATCTCATTCTTAATAATAAAAAAGCCTCTCAATTTCTACTACTATGTGTACCTAATGAAATCTGTTGTCCTATTGACATAACCAGAAAATCTTGCAGGTCTATGCCTACACTAAAATGGCTAAAATCAATTTGGTCCTAATGAAAAACAAATGCATGGACTTGATATTTCACTCATACAACTTTTAGTAGAGAAATTTATTTATATGTACAGCTAGAAAGTAGAATACTCCCTAATATCCATAAGCATAGCTTAAAACACTAGTAAACTGAACAAAAGGAATCAAATGGATTTTTTTCTGCTTAATATATATTATTCTCAGCTTAAGTTGATATATTATAGGGCTATTCAATTTTATGAAAACATATGAGTGATAACTAAGCAATAGAAACTGAAATTGGAATTCACAACATCCTTTTGCAATTGACTTTGGTTCCTCACTTGGGTTCACAAAGTAACTAAAATTGGGATACAATTCTTGCACCGCTGTTTTCACTTTGTCTCTCTTTTACTTGAAATCTGACTTCTGATTTACTCTCTCTAACCCTTCTCACTCCTCTTCAATACTGAACTACACAGAGAAGTTGTTGTCTCATCCCTGTAGTCACCTTTTGTTCCATAAAGACCTAAGCTTCAAAGAACAGGTGATCCTGTTTCAAAAGTTGGCAATCATTTGTACAGGTGAAGACTGTATCCTGAAACTGAAGTGTTCATTCAATTATGGTTCCTTTTCATTTTAGAGGCAGCAGATCCTATCAGGGAGGGCAATGATCAATTGAGAATCACCTTGCAGGAGCAAAGTTGTAAGAATGATGGGTGCTTACTACCTTGTTATTATTTCTTGTTTGCTTGGTTTTTAAGAGCTAGAATCTCTAGCCTAGTGCTATGCTTCTGGATTCCAGCCACTTTTTGCTTCAGTATCTAGAGTTAATGGTACTATTGGCAAATGTCACTGTTGGGAAGTTAGTTAAATATTAGATGCTTGACCATTGGTCTGTAACTTNAAGGCTCTAGTTACTGTTCAAAAAAANAAATAGGTTCTGAGTAAAATCTCTGGCTCTTGGTGTGGATATGACAACCTGAACTGCCCAGAATTTCATAAGATTATAATCTGGGCAATGGCTTTCTGATAAAGAACGAAGACATACCTTGTTCCCTCCCATAAGAGTTAATCCAAATGAGTTAGTCAGTCACCTGGAACATTCCTGAGAGGAACCTGACATTTCTAGAGACTTTAGAAACAATATAAAAGCCATCTAAAGTGTAGGCAGGCACAGTGATGTCTCTGACTGTTGGCCCCTCTTCCTCTGGAATGGTGCTCTGTTCTGCAGTATTTACCAGTACTGTCCAATCTACACATTAGAGCATCTTTCTTCTCCATTGTTCCTTTTGGCCGTGATCCATTATCGCCCCATAAGAAAGTGCTCTACTCTCTAATGGTCCCATTTGCTATTGTCCATTCTCACCCCCTTAGAAGCACTTTATTTTACTATTTCTTAAACTCTGCCTACCTTCTTCATTATAAGTCTGCTTCATCTGAATTTTTTAGTGATTTTCAAGTTTCNGGGAAAGTCCAGAGTGAGATTTTAATGTCAACCATCATGTTGCTGTAGGGGACGTTTTGTTTCTATTTTGAGAAACGATCTTGCCGTGTAGCTCTGGTGTGATTTTTCTGCCTAAGCCTTTTCAGATGGCTATGATTTTAAACACGTGACATCTTGTCTGACATAAATGTATTTCTAACTTAGTGTATTTTCCAACTTACTTTACTTTATCAAGATACAAAAATACCAGAAGCTGAGGACCACCATAATTTAAAGGACTTTTAGTGCAATACAGGGGGACATGGGATGTACAAGAGATTTCAGAAGGAAAATACATATTTTGATAAAATAATATTATAATATTAGACATAGATGTCTTGTGTTACAATGAGACTTATCTGTTACTAATGAGACTAAAGGCAGTAGGAAGA
This sequence comes from Neotoma lepida, assembly GCA_001675575.1. Taxonomy (NCBI): domain Eukaryota; kingdom Metazoa; phylum Chordata; class Mammalia; order Rodentia; family Cricetidae; genus Neotoma; species Neotoma lepida. The sequence goes on along the minus strand of LZPO01108383.1, from coordinate 64 downwards.
ATTTTGCTGTCACATAAGGAGAGACTATTTCTTCTAAGGAGGACAAGGAATCTGAGGCCTTTGA
>LZPO01108382.1:48254-60395 GCA_001675575.1 Neotoma lepida | reverse complement strand
AAAAAAAAAAAAAAGGATGGGTCTAAAATTTCTTATAGCAAAATATCCAATGTCAAGTCACCTCAGGCTGACCAGTGTCGGAATGTGCCTTTCAATCAAGAACTCAAGAAGGTGACTATTTGCCAAGTGAATTTATTCAGTTGCTTTTAAAAACATTCTGTCAAAAAACTATCAATAAATGGTGTCTTGCTGATGTAGAATAATTGCCCAACATTGCAATTCTTGTAACTCTAGCTACCTACTTACTAATCAATGTATTTTGTACAAAGTGAAAACATGAAGTCCTAACTTGCTTGACTTCTGCAGATCTAACCTGTAACTAAACCCCAGTGCACAATCTCTATGGCTCACAGATTGATCCAAATAATCCTAGTTTTGGTACAATTTCATAATACTAAAATATTTTAAATGTTCACTGGGAAAGCATACAAACGAATGTGTCCCCAAGTAGCAGTAAGTGGGACTCAATGTCAGGTGCAACATGAGAAAGTTTCCCTCTAAGAACACTTTACAAGTGCTTGCCTAGGCCAAGAGCATTCTCAGCAAAGGAGGAGGAAAAGAGAGACTATTTCTAAATACTGTATTAATGACTCATGAAATAAAAATGAGTCCACGTAACTCAGGAACTCTTGAAGTCTACTGCTCAGAGATAAGTTTGCCCCTTGGGTCAGGTTTAACTTCAAGACAAATGCTTCCTGTGCATTTAACATGCATCTCTCCAGGACACAAGGTCCAAGTCTAGGAGTGAGTGGTAGCCAGACTCTTCTAATTGGATCTGTTTTCTCACCCAGTTCTCTATCTTTCTCTTTCCATCTTTTATTCCTGGAGTTCTCTGCTGCTGCACCCACATAAACCTCCACCCCACATACTGTGCCTCTGATCTGCCCCTCCTCTTAACTCCTTGCCATAGCACCCCACTGTCCAATAGGAGAGTTTGTTTTTGTAAAGCATATTCAAATTTTCATGTGAAGGCATTTCTCACAGCACAATCACTACTTCCGTCTTAAAACCACCAACTTTTTCCCTAGGGGACATGCAAACACCAGTGACAAGTNCAGGGAAGCTTAGGATCTGTCTGAGGCAGCCTGCAGTACAGAACAGAGGAAGTACCTAAACACTGTCTTCAGGGAGAGAGCAAGAATCAGGGTTTGAGGCTGACATTCAGCCTGGAGCTTTGCCATCTACTTTCCTGTCTAGACAACAGGGCAGCTTCTCTTTTGACCACTCAGACAAGGCAGAATATGGACAGGCTGAAGGAAAGGTCATAACCTTTGTTCTGACCTCCTCTAGGAAATCAATATTTAACCCACTGGTCATAACTTATTTTGAATCTTGAAGTGTTTGTGAATCTGGTTAAAAAAAAAGAAAAAAAGACTTTCCCAGAAAAATCTACATATTCAGCCAAATAAATATAATTCTGCACGGAATTACAGGGCATCTTCAGTCTCCGAGTGTCCTCCAGGGAGCTGGGGACTACTGGTGTAAAGCACTTACTTTAAAATGTTTGAGAGAAGAGCTTCAGATTCTCTCCAAAGGTGCTTACACAATAAAACCAACTTTCTAAAAACTTAGTGAAAAAGCATTTGTTTAAGAGGAAGGAGGGACTTTACATCTGAGTTAGGGAAGGGGAAAATGAAATTACTGACTAAAGGTATTCCTAATGAATTAAACAAAAATATTAAAAAAAAAATAAAAATCACAACGTTCCTTCCCTACAGCTGAATGCATATCCTCCTTTAGCTAGACAGCTCCAGCAGTTCTCTTCTCTTCCCAACGTGACAATGAAATAAGTGTGGCCCAGTGAGGCACTATGCACATCTTCAGCACAGCAAAGGCTGCTGCTGCTGCTACCTGTGGCTCCGCTGGTCTCTGCAGGGCAGGGTGCACAGACTCGGAGTTGCCATTGGAAAAAGATTCTGATCGGGAAGGCACCGGTGGCTCCAATCCTCTGCCTGTTTGCTTAGACTGGGCCTCAGGGGAGCTGTGGTTAGGCTTTCTAAATCTATCTTCCACCTGCATCAGAGAATTAGAAGACAGAGCTTCATGTTAGTAGGGAAAGGAGAGATGAAGGAGGAAGTCTAAAAGCAGGACAATCAAGAGAAAGTTTGTTTTCTTCAGGTATAAGAAAAGAGAGAGGCAGCTGTGGGGTGGCATAAAGCAGGGCTAAGATTTGATAGAGGATTTTTAAAAACTATGAAAATGAAAATTAGCAAAGCAGCCTCTAAGACAGCCTCAGTGCCCAGTCTCATTACTCTAACACTAAAAGTAAAATTTGTTCCCTGACTCTCCTCCCTGTGAAGGTGGATGTAGAAGAAGGGTGCCACCTACAGGTCAGGACTGCTCAGTACTCCTGGAAGCAACCGAGCCCTTTTGTCTAGTGGCTGCATCCTAGTTTGAGGCTCTGTGACCAACTGCATCAGCTGATTCAGTAAGAAATCAGGCTAAAAGTCCACTTCATCCTCATATAAGTCTCACAGCAGACCAACATTTCTCTCATTCACACGCTAGAGAATGATGGTGCCAAGTGCTCCTTTTGTGTAGTTTTGCTTCCAATTCTAATATTTGTTAAATGAGGCATCCACACAGAAAACAAAGGCAAATTTACTGGTCCATTCTGGCATTCATGGTACCGNGAGGGAACATCTCAGAGCCTTTTCAGGACCAACATTTAAGCAACAAGTGAAAGAAGATACCTCCCGAGCTCTGTCAGCAGGGTCGTAGTGAGGCTTGGGCTCNGGAGCATGATAGCTTGGCTTGCTCCTGTCCTGCTGCGGCTGCTGCGGNTGCTGCTGCGGGTGCGGCCTCCTGTGGTCGTGCTGTAGAGACAGGAGATATGCTTGTTCTTGTTGCAACTGCCTCTGGAGCCTTTCTGCCTGCCGGTGCTCCTCCATCTCCCGCCATCGGCACTCCTTGGAGAGGGAGAGGGCAACACTGAATCTGAGGACCGTGGCGAGCTCACCTCTTCTCTGGGTCCCTTCTTGACTTGTTTGTTTAAATAGCACTTTCCTCTCTTGCATAAGAGCAAAGCAAATGGTTGGGATTTTACATAGCATGTTACCTGTGTAAAATTTCATAGCATTTGCTAAGTGCAGCATCATTGCAGAGTAAAAGAATTCAATTAAATATCAGATTCAGTGGTATATGTACGCACACACTCAGCAAAAATCCTATAGCATGTGCACTGAGCCTGACACCTTCAGCACCTTCACATTCACTGAATGCCAAGTTCTGTTTAAAACTTGATAGGCATCTACCAAACAAGAGCAGTTAACTTACTAATGGGAAATAAACAAAGGCCAGTTTACTCTGCTTGACAGCATGAACACAGAGGACATCTTCACTAGAACCTGGCTTCCAGAGCAAAACCAAAAGGGTCTGATAGTCACCACAGCTGGCTGACTTAGGGGAGGGACAACAGCCCTGTGGCTAGGNAATGGGACAGAGGCGGGCGTTACCAGTAACATGGCCTGCTCCTGGAGCAGCTGCTGCTGCAGGATTTCCAGGTGCCGCTGCTCCTCCTCTAGCTGCCGCCTGATGTACTCCTGTCACACAGAAATTACCCAGCAGTCAATACATCCAGAAGGAAAGCATCAGTCACCTGTGTGGGTAACCAAGAACTACTCCAATAAGCTTTACAGCAAACTCACCAAGGACTGAACGCCTAATCTAAAAACAATCTCTTGCTGAGGACTTTTGCAAAGGCTTCAAGGTGGCCAGTGAAGTGCAGGGGTCTAACACATTCCAGGGATATACATGACAGTGTTGGAGCACTGCTGTACGACACTGTTATTATATCCAACACAGAATTTTAAAGGAGGATGTCTTCCTCTTAAGATGCCAGACAGACTCCACAGAATCTGTAATTTAATTAGGGTCCAGGGATTCTGATTAGTAAATATCTGCTTATAAGGCATCATTCTAAATATTCATGCTTCAGTAATTTTTGAAAACTAAAATCCAAATGTATTAAGAGCTGTCTGGTGTGGGACAGAAGAAAACCAATAAAAAAGGGACCATTGTCGTCTAGAGTCTACTTCTTTCCATGNCTGTCCTTGTTTTCGAAGAATTCTTTATCCAGAATAAACCCAAACTTTCCATTTTGATATTAAAAATGTTCAAGTTTTCCACAATAAAAAATAAGTCTTTCNAGTAGCAATCTCTGAAGTCTCCAGAAGGAAGATGGGGCCCCACAACAACGACTCTACTCAGTCCAGAATGATGCCATGGTACTTATGAACATTACTCAATGATCAACCTTCAACTGAAAACTCTCCAGGACAGTTCCAAGATGAGATGGTCCATCACACTACAATCCTAGCCAGAATCTCAGACAACCTTACCCATTACTCTGAGACTGGCTGCAGAATCTACAATTAGTCCAATTGAGACCTAACTATCTGAGCTTTCTTACAGGGCCCCACAGAGATACTGTTGCCCTGAAACAGCAGGAAGCAATTCTAAGAAAACGACGCCCCCCTCTCCCAAAGGTTTCATATTTCTCAGGGTTATGGATGATGNTTATAGAGCTAGAGGTGGAAGAAAATATTAGACTCAGTATTCTCCTTAAGAAAAGAAAAGGGGAATGGATAGGTATAGGATATTAAGGTAGATTATTATATATACTAGTAAACTAATTTAGTAAAGTATCAGCCTTAGATAATTTGCACTGTTATGGATTCTTGTATATTGACAAATGTAAACTATTTTTATATTCTTATTTAAGATAATTTGTATAGTGATACAAATACAGAACTATATTTGTTNTAATGTACATATATTTCTATGCCTATTTGAAATATATTGATATTGATACAAATATAAAATATTTGTCATACTGTGTGTATGTTCTACCTCTGTTTAGGATATTTTGTATATTGATATATTGTTGTCATATTNCATATTGCACTATACATTTCTACCTCTGTTTTAGATATTTTGTGTATTGTCACAATTTTGAGGTCACTGTCCTTTTACTGTACACTTGTTTACAGACTGGTTACCTTGTTTATATGAACCCTTAGCCCTTAGGTTATTTAGGTAAATAAGACTTACAGATTTATAGTGCCACCTACAGGTAGGACCTATGCTTGTCATCTCTATAGTTATGCTAGTTAGGTTTTCCAGATTTACAGATACATAGGTCAGATGGACAGGTAATCTTCAAACACTTCATAGACCTAGAGAATACGGCATTTAAATAACTTAGAACTCTGCTGATGTGAGACACAATTGCTCCTGGCAGCACCGATTTGATCCTCAGAGAGTGTTGGGCTTCCAAGACATTTCCATTTGGAAGTTTTGTCTTCTTGGCACAAAATGGCCTGCTGAGCAAAGAACNGCCCTTACCTCGACGGCTGACAGTATGAATGCTGTCCTTTCTGGACAAGCAGGACACAGGGAAAACTGACTACTGAACTCTGCCAAGACAGGGTAAGATGGTCTTTCAAAATTCCTGCTTCTGAAAATGGTCTGTCAGATATTCTAGGCCTGTAGCCAAACTGGATGCCCCAATGGTGCTGAGAAACTGTGACTGTCCAGGCTGCCAGCTGTCTCTGTCTGTTCTTGAAAGATTTCTGAAAGTAGCTTGCATGCGTTTCCCCGTTTTCTCAGGTATTATTATATTTCTTNTCAGGTCTTTGATGGGGTTGAAGACTAACAGTTACAGTTACAATCTTCTTGTATCTTTGCTAGAACATACTAAGTGCTAGCTTCAGATTCTTCAGGATAGGACCGCTTTTGGAATAATCTCTCCTACCTACCATTTACCTATGTTCTGGACATCTCTGGATTTTAGTTATGTGTCTCTTGTTTGATGTTCTTGTTGGTTGTAGTTCCATTTTGCTTAGGTCATTACCTGTTATTTCCTTGGACAATATTTAGTAATAATTTTTATTGTATATAGTTTTATGTTAGGTTACAACTTTCTTATTTAGATAAAAGGGGGATATGTAGTGGGTGGTTGTTTGAGCCATGTCCTGAAGCACTGCCCCTAGTAAGGCAGCAGGTAGCTGTTACACCTGCCTATGACCTTGAGGTACATGCTCCTGGGGTGTGGCCACGGGGAACCCTTAAGACCTAGGATGCACATACGCAGCTCTCTCTTCGCTATCTCGTGGCTTTGGATGCTGGTACAGACCAGGGCAGAGCTCACCAGAGAACCACATTGGACCGTGCCTCACCCTGCCAGGATCCTGCAAGAAATTCCTTCATTCTGTCTTGTGAGTTAACCCCCAAATAAATTCCTTTGATTATTAAATAGACTCCGTGAATTAATCCCAATAACCCCACATTAAACAAAACTCATCTGTCCTAGAAGGGGCTCAAAGGAAGGGCACATGGGAAACCTGCTCCATGGAATTAGGCTCTGTTTCTATAGGTGCCTCCTACTGACCAACCTCTATTTCATGGCACATGCCTTGAAGTAAAAAGCCAAAGATACGGGCTGCATAGATGCTTAAGTTAACCAATAGTTCTTGTCAGGAGAATACTAGACAACAGAGAAACAATGTCCTGTACACANTCTCAGGGTGCCACATCTTACAAAGCAAATTGAGCCCCCAGAGCCAGGTCCCTTTTGCTTACTTANACCTGACTCCCCAAGATCATGCTAAGCCTTTGTGATGGACATGTGATCTTAGCTGTCTGAGAAANGGAATCTGAATCCCAAATCATGTTTTTTGAACAAAACAGAATTAAATCCTAACTTGAAAGATCAAGTAGTATACTCATTTATGTTCTGCCTTTAAAATGCAAGAAAACTGGGAATAAAATCACAAGCTATCCAAACCACAAAGATCCTGGCATACAATGAACACAGAGAATATGACACATACACACTTGTGTGGAAANGCAATGTGCACTACAGCAAGTTTAATAGAGAATTATTATTTTGCAATCAAAAAGGAAAAGCAGAGTAAAACAGAACCAATTTTAAGAAATCCTTAAAATGCAGGGTACTTGCTAGTCACAAATTTTTTAAAGGTTCTTAAGATTTCTTTATATTTTATATTTATATTTATGAGTGTTATGCCTACATGTATGTTTGTATACCATGTGTATGCATTCCTGGAGAAGACCAGGAAGAGTCACTGGATCCCTGGAACTGGAGTGACAGGCAGTTGTAAGGTGCCATGTGGGTACTGAGAATTGAATCAGGGTCCTCTGGAAGAGCATCCAGTGCTCTCATCTGCTGAGCCAGCTCACCAGACCCTACTCACAAATCTGAAAAACTACAACTGCTGCCGAAACATTAAAGGTGAAGNGCCTCCCTCAAGCCTCTCGTCATAATCACACGCAAACACCCCAGGTGACTTCTTGACAAGTGGCATTTTCACAAATTTGTACCTCTCAGGTATAAACATGATAAAAATATTAATAATCACCACCACAAATAAACACTATTGTTAGAGTCAAGAAGTAGACAGTAACACAGAGGCTGTAGCATGGAGGTTCTAGTAAACACTGGGGTATATGCAGACCTAAGGCTCAGACACTCAAGGTCCAGGAGGAGAATCAAGGACAGTAGCTGGATCATCACACTGTAAGTTAAAATCATGGTTTGTAAGTACTTTAAATTTGAAATCCAAGTACTATTCAAATGGTTCCCATTCATTGACTTTTCTTCTTTATAAAAGTTCAAAAAAAAATGATCAATTCAAAGACAGAAAAGCCAAAGAAACTAAGAAAAGTTGTTTGTTTGCATAATGGTTTAAGAATTTACAAATAAACTACAGAAAGCAATAATAAAATTACAAGCATTACAAAAAATGTTTTTTTGTTAAACTATACCAAAAAAAATCTTTAATACTACAAGTATATATGCAAACTTACTCAGCCACTAGATATTTCAAACATTTATTAGAAATTCCTTTACAGTTGGTTTTTAATTTCCTTGTATAACATGTTAACATCACTCAGATATCTGGAGTCCATAGTATGTAAGCCAGGCCTGTGAACATATATTCAGAAATCTGTCACATGTCACACTCATCAAGACTCTGACTAGTTTCAAAGGGTCTCTAAACTGTATCAATTTTCATTCTTTTTGAGGATAAGGAGTCATTAGCGTTTCCAATGTTTAGACGCCTAAACTTCATGTGAGTGTACTTGTGTGCACACCCATGTGAGTGTACTTGTGTGCACACCCATGTGAGTGTACTTGTGTGCACACCCATGTGAGTGTACTTGTGGCTCCCAGGCTCCACCTCAATAGGATAACAAACGCCACAGATACCTAGTTTAACATTCTCTGTAAACGAACCTGCTCCCGTTCCACTCTCCTCTTCTCTTCCTCTGCCCTTCTCCTCTCCTCTTCTTCTTTACGCCTTCTTTCCAGTTCCTCTAGACGCCTCTTTTCCTCTTGTTCTCGCCTTCGCTGTTCCCGTTCCTGCTGCCTCCTGGCTTCCCGCTCTCGTCTTTGTTGCTGCAGAAGAAGAACTGTGTAGTTACCAGGGATCTGCCAGCTGTGGATCTCAGAGATTTGCTGACAGTGATAGGCAGGTGTCAGTGAGGCCAAGCTTCTGGGCCCTACCTCTACTGGTCAATTATTCTACATGGACCATATACTTAACAGCTTCTCCATAACTACTAGTTGAAGGTGTAATGCTTCTTTGAGTCCTTACAGGGTTTGGTTTTCCACTTTGACAGCAATCATCCTCACTGCCTAGTGAACCATACCATTTATTGTTATTCAGGCCATCACTATCTAGGACTCTTAAATCAGAACAAAAAGAAAGAAATGATTAAAGAGTAGAAAAAAGGACAAAGAAAGGAAGACAAAAATATCTTAAAAATTAATAGCATATATGAGAAAAAAAAAGAAATCGGCATCAGCAAAGAAAGCAAGCATCAATATTATTGCTAAGAATATCTCAAAGCTCCCAATGAGCACATGTGAACTTCTATGTCCCTGGCTCTGTAAATACTTAACATTTAAAAATAATTTGCNGCACCTAATATAATTCTCTTTACAACCTTAGGAAATCAGGATCTCATTCTTACTGTACAGAAAACAGGCTCAGAAAAATAAAATGACTTGTCCAATGTCACCAGCCAAAAAGCCCCTGCCGGAACAGCCATTCTACCTCTAAAGCTCATTCTTTAAGTCCACACCACCCATCACTCCACTGACAGATAGAGGGTACAACCAACTCAGTAGACTCAGCTGCTCTGGCCATGCACACAGTGTGCAACAATGGTTAACACAGCCACTTCCCCGTTCCTGCATAATGACANAGCACCTGTCAGTAAAGCACTTACATGCTGTGGAGTCTAAAGTTTATTAGTTCTTTCTATGAATATGAGAAATGCTAATTCTTAACCAGTACTGTTTAATATATGGCTACCAGATACATACACTACTGAGCATCTAAATTGTAGCTTGCATGCATAAGAAAATGAGTCCACTAGTGGCTACTCTACAGAACATATAGTCACTCATTTTCTCAGAAAGAGAAAACTGATANAGTTCACAAATTCTATCTGTGACACTATGGCCAACCACAAGACAAAATAAATAAAAATACCTTATCACAAGTTTATAGAGGGTACACAACAGAAGGATTTGTTAGAGCTTAGTACCCCTTCCTCACACTCAATTAGTATTTGTGGAAGTAGGAACTGACTTTCTCACAGCCTAAGGCATGTCCTGTGTGTATGGTGCCTGGACAGGATGCTGATGTCCCACTGATACTTGGGCAGTCTTCCCAACGAAGTTCTGAGTTGGTCTGTAGTCCTGCTGCTGTTCTTTTTGCCTGGGTACTTGCTTTTAGAAGCATTAAGTTAATGAACACAACTCACCTAGGCTGGAGGTGAGGTCATAAAAAGAATGGAGTGCCTATTTCAAACCCTCCACAGTTTTGATGGCAAAAGCATCATTCAATTTCAACCATGCCACACANTTCCTGCTTCTAATTTGGTAGCCTGTCTTTATAGCTTTTTNAAAAAAAAGCTTTAAANAAAAAAGTCAGATTATATTACATGTTCAAAACCCAATGTAAAGAGGGCAACTGAGAACCTGTGTACTGAAATATTCACCAGGCAGACTTTCCTGCACTCCGTTCTTTTCCAGCCTTCTGGTCTACGCCCTGAGATGAGGGAGTCGAGTTGGAGGACTAGTCCTGCTCTCTGTCCTTTCAGATCAGATCTAATGCAGAATTCCATGCCCACAATTTTCAGAGATACCTTTATTCTTTCCAATAAACTAGGTACAAAAATAAAAAGACTTCCTCCTACCATAGGACTCATGAGCATGCTAACATACTTAAAAGAAGCTCAAGAATCATCCTTAAAATGTGGTTCTGGAGCCCCTTCCCTTCAAAGTAAATGTAACTACAACCTTTCATATTCCCTATACAGCAAAAACAAATAAACAAACAAAAAACCTCATCAGGTCACTACATATAACTCCTAAGAACGAAATCATTTTCCTAACTATGATAATAAAAATCATGTATTTTTTCCAATTGGGAAAAGTAGCTTAAAGCATAAGCTATTTCATTCCACTATATATTCCTGGTTAGATACCTTTTCCAAAGGAAAAACATCTTTTGAATTTTTTGGTTGTGTAAAATATATTACAAATGAAACAAAAGACATCTGGTAAACGTGAAGCTGGGATTTGAAGAATATTCTCTTATTNAATGCACTTTAAAGCCTAGGACCTATGAGCTTTCTCCATGAAGTCTCCAGTATGAAGACACAGGTGGTGGGCTCTGAGAGAAACTATGTCAGAGCTAAAGCCAGCTGACAGTGCAGGTCACAGCAGAAGGGACTCTCTACTATGAAGTCTGCAAAGGGACCACCCTCTCCTGAGTGTCACAAGGTTTGTCNACCACACTCAAGGACAGGCTCCATGCCCAGGCGTAGGTAGCCAATACAAAATGAACTCCACAAGTGGGGAGGGGGAGCCTTATTTCCTTTGGGCACTTTTTTTGTCTTAGTGGCTTGCTTGTTTTGATTTCTCAGAGAAAGACACAGAGAGAGACAGAGACAGAGAACATGAAGTTGGGTGGGTAGGGAGGTGGGAGGAGCCGGGGGAGGAGAAAACATGATGAAAATATATTGTATGAAAAATATTAGAGAAAAAATAAAGAAAGAAAAATTCATAATCTCAACAAAAGTAGGCCGGGAGGAAATACAGATGTAAAGACTTTTCCTCAATCAGACAAACAAACGGCAAACTAAAAAGAAGTGGGGAAAGGTAGCAAGCGTCTATAACCTCACACTGTCTCATTAGCTTCAGAGAACAGAGTCAGTGCCAAGGCATGACTGGATCAGGCCAAGGACAGAGCACACTGGAGGCTATTTTACAAAACTCTCCATACGTGAAGCAGCTACATAGTTTAAAAGGTTCTTTGGACCCCGTGCATCCAAGGGTGGGGTCAGGTCTCACAGCCTCCCAAGTGAGCCCCACCGTACAAAGGTACTGAGGTGTTGGGGTCTGTGAAGATTAGCAGCTGTTGAGAGGGGAGACTTTAAAAAAGAATTACCAACCTTCAAAAGAAATGGGCTTCCCCACTCCCAGTTCACCACTCTGAAGTGCGTGCCTCAGCACAATGAGATAAAAAGAGAAACAAGGGGGAATGAAGAACTGAGATGCCCTGTGGTCTCTAAAGGTCACCAAGACACTCCACTCAGTACAGAAGCAAAATCCTAAGACTGTATTTAGATTTTACAATTGATATTTTTGATGTTTTACAATGTGAGAGCTCAGAAGTAGGTAAGTATCTGTCAGGTACACATGCCCAGATGTTTTGTTCTATCTTTCTGTGTGTTTAAAATCACAATTCTCACTCTGAAGGGATAAACAAGACTTGCAATCCTGCCCACAGTATTCTACTCTTCTTTCTTAATAATATGCTTATGGGACTGTTTAAGTAACTTTCTACCAACTAATTTCTCCCAACCAATATCCATGTATTACCCCATCCTATATTCCCACTCTAGTCCTAACAGCTTCTAGTGAAATGAAAACTACATTTAAAGCTAGCCATGCACAGGGGGGACTTCCCCATCAGTCTTTCAAGGAGTTATTACCTGTCTCTCTTCTTATCTGACTAGCTTTCTTTGGGCCCATCACCAAAATATAAAGCAATCTTGTACTATAAACTCTTCATTATCGTTAAGGAAATCAACTATTCT
>LZPO01108382.1:18846-44896 GCA_001675575.1 Neotoma lepida | reverse complement strand
CAGTTCTACCTGCATGCCAGAAGAGGACACCAGATCTCACTATAGATGGTTGTAAGCCACCATGTGGTTGCTAGGAATTGAACTCAGGACCTCTGGAAGAGCAGCCAGGGCTCTTAACCTCTGAGCCATCTCTCTAGCCCCCTAAATATCTCTTAATAGATGATTAATATGAAAGGCCAGCTTCTTGAAAGAAAACAGCCTAAATGAAATGAATCTGCCATTAATACCTATACAATATATACTAGCTTAACCCTGTCATTGTTTTATCAGTTTAATAAAAATCAAGCAAACTGAAAAAGTGAACGATGCTGTAAGAATGATTCCCAAGGTCTCTCAAATCGTCCTCAAGGGTACCAGAGAAATATATACTTTTCCAGCTGTGCTTCAATTACCCAAGCCCCTCACCAGTTTAGTATTTAAAAGTCAAAACCTTCCCTAAGTTTGCCATACTGATAAAGCTCTAAGGCCCACTCAAACATGCCCTGGATTTACTGGTGTTAGTAATATAGACTCTTCCAGTATATTCTAGTCACCTCCATTCAAGAGACTTGAGGACATGNTAATGCACACATGTGACTAACCGTGTGCTTGTTTATGTTACAGCTCTGATCACCTTATAGGAGAGAAAATAATGACTGGATTTCCCCCTAAGAAAATTCTCCCCATCTTAAGATACCAATGTTTGTTGAATTAAACTCTTCACCAANTTTAACTAAAAATAACAGCACAAGACTGCATGTCAAAAGAACATTCAAGAACTCACAAGAGGTTCTTATAAACAAGATAGCCACTGTCTGGGAAACAACTGAGCCACTCCTGGCTGGACAGATGCAAAGCCTTAGCTTTGGGGTGCACTGGCTGCCAGGTCCCTGGGAATACTGCAGGTCCTTAAAGCTGGAGCTGGGGAACAGGTAGCAGCAGGCCAGCCTGGACACCTGATGTTAGTTGCTAATGATTTGCAAAACAATGGCCTTTTGTATGCGAGGGCAAGTGAGGAGATTGTTCTTATTCCTTTGAAATGTGTGGAAAGCCTCTGAAAAATCTCTGAGGCAAAGGAGTTCAAATTTTCCCTTCTAAGATCTCAGAGCCAAAAAACACAACAGACACACGATGGCTTATTAATTCTTACTGAGAANCTATCTTTACCTAATGCTAACCCCACTTCACAAACTGTCCTTTCCCTCACTTCCCTTTGTTTTTAATTTATTCACTTCTACCGGCCCCTCCAAACTGGAAGGGGAAGAACTCTACTGAGCACACACTCCGTGCCCACCCTGGCTGAGGAAGGCAGTCACAGCTGAGACTCCATGACTAAACNCTAACGAAGAACATGGAGGAGAAATTATTTTTTAAACACCCACAGAAAGAACAGAAGAGGAAGAGTGGGTATCCTGCTGCAGTGTTCACAGACAGNAAGAGGGACAAGCAGCAGAGAAAGGAGCCAAGACCTTAGTGAGAAGACTGGCCTGTGTGAACTCCCGTTCCTCCTGGGACAAGAAAGCAACAAGAAAAGCAGAAAGCAAAAAATTCAACCTTGGCAAAACTAGAAAACCGANTGATTCCAAGCTATCTGCGTGAACTGAAGACACAGGGACAAGCACCTGTGTTGAAGACTCCGCAAGGCTGCTGACTGACCAGGACTACGTAGTGACTAGGAGAGCTGGAATTTCTTGGCTGTCTTTTGCCTCTTTAATAACCATTTACTGCTCACCTTATGTCTGATCTAATAGCCACGATTTCTAGGTAAATCCTTTTGGAATACACTGACANTCCTTGGTTCCACCAACAAAGTTTAGTAGGTCATCAGAGAGTAGCACCTGGGGTGTCTAACAGGCTCTCCTTAGCAAAGCAAGGAGGACTTCCTAACAGAAGTGTCCTGACTTGCTTGTCCTTGTCCAACCACAACAACTTCATAAAGCTGTTACCACGTTGGATTAGGGTACCTGGGGTAACATGGACTGTTCCTAGCCATGATCACTCATATCTGGCTCCAGAATAAACTCTGTCTCATTCCCTCTGAGGCAAGTGCTGCATCTNCATGTCCATACACAGCACACCAGCACACAGGAGACAGAGCAGCTAGTATCTAGCTAGCTAGGGGAGTGGCACATAAGTACTTCTGAAGTATGAAGATCTCTGTTAGGAAGAAAGGAGACACACCTAGCTGCAGCAAGGCTAGTTTTATGGCAGGTGCCAAAAAAGGGGACTTCTGTACCATGGTTTCCCTTACTCTTCATTTTTAAGCATCTTTTGCTGGCCTATTGAAAGCAAATCATTCAGGGTTTTTTTAGTATGCATATGTGAGCAGCATGCTACCACAGTGCATATATGGAGGTCAGAGGACAACTTGGAAGTGTCTGTTTTCTCCTTTTGTCATGTGGGTTCCAGGGATTGAACCTTAGGCCATCAGACTAGAGGCAAGCACCTTTACCCACTGAGCCATTTCACTGGCCCAACATTCACTCATCTTATGAATGAGGCTGAGTATTTTCATCTATGTTGTTCATAACAGGAATTTTTATTTCCAAAAGAAGGCCTGATGTAGCCTTTTATTGAAAGGGCTACAAATCACTCAGCCTCAAAGATTCCCAAATTACCGTTCTGGAACCTAGGGTGCAAACAATGCTTAGAACTGCCGCCAATTAAAGAAGCTAGACCTCCCAGAATCCCTACGAGTGGACCGTTTGTGAGAACACCTGCCATTCCAGTGCCTGGTTCTACTTTTAAGGTCTCTCTTTATTGCTGAGAATTTCATATATNCATAAAGATGTTTTGATCAACTCCATCCCTCATTCTCACCCTTCCAGTTTCCCAACACCACCTTTTATCTATTTTTTAAAACTTTACTTTTAGCAAATGAGTGTTTAGCCTGCATGTATGTCGTGTAACACATGTGTGCTTGGTACCCATGGAGTTATGGATGGTTGTGAGCTGCATGAGGGTGCTGAGAACCAGATCTGGGGTCCTCTACAAGAGTAACAAGTGTGCTCTTAATCACTGAGCATCTCCCCAGCCCTCCCCTATGTTTAAGACAAGTGTTATCAGGTGACCCTGAGTGTGACTAGATTATGAACTAGCAGACTAATGAAAACATGTAAATAGACATCTCTAACCTACTAGGCATCTATTTATTGAGTGAAACAAAATGATCTGAAAACTTTAATCTCTCACCTTGAACTGCAGCTCTCCTCACTGTGTAATCCTCACTGCCTACCTCACAGAGGCTAGATGCCCATTTCACTACTATAGCCTGAAAGCCACTGTCACGGCCTGTGTTACAATCAAACTCTAGATGATCTAGTTCTTAACACAAGTTATAGCCCCAAGAGGTATTACCACTTGCCTGGGCAGTGGAGAAAGCCACAAAAACACAGTACTAGACATGGTCAGAGCCTCTCATCCCAGTCCCTTCAGTAAGCCTCCAAACTCATTCCAGTTTTCTGGTCTGTTCACAAAACAGCAAGAAAAGTCTTAAATATCTTTAAGGAGATTTGCAACTTTTAAAAGTCATACAAACACTTAATGATTTTTCACCCTAAGAGTTCTAGCTGAGTATTTACCTATCTCCCTTAGTGAGGCACACACTGGTTTCCAAGCAGTGAACAAATCCGCAGGATAATCAAAGCCACCATGCCAACATACACTGCTACATGACCTAGGCAACAGCATGTTTAGTTATTTAAATTAAATCCCATTGGAAATGTCATTACAGGGCTTTAGTTTTGATGATTCTTCTACTAAAAAAAAATGATAAAGGAGGAAAAAAAGATGTTCAAATCAAATGGAAACAGAAATGTTGAATGAGAAATTAGGNCTGTGGCATATTAAGTAAAAGGCAGTCAAGAAAAGAAAATCAAAACACTCTTGATTCTCAAGTGAATTATAGGAAAACTACATTTCTGTGAATTAAAATAAAAACAATCTATAAATAATTACATTGCCAATGCTGTGAATATTAATGGCTTAAATGAACATGGTGCAAACTGTACTTGTCTGAAAAAGAACAAAATTAATCTTATAAAATATTGTTTTCAGAATTTCTTACTCCTTTAAAAAAACATTTATTATGTATGTATATGTGGGGACTGTATGCATGCATGTGTCACACACAGCACATGTGTGGAAGTCAGAAGACAACTTGCTAGAGTTCATTTTCTCTCTATACTACCTAGGACTTGGGGATCAAACTCCAGTTGTCAGGGGCATGAAGTGTCGAGCACCTAAATCCATGGAATCNTGTCCCTGGCCTGAAATTTTTACTCTTAAATCTACCCCAAAGTTAAGGCAGTTAGAAAACAATGTTTTTCTTATGAAAAAGTCTGAAATGTCAGAAAAACAGGAAGAATGGCAAAGAACTACAGTCAAGTCTGAGCAGGTCAACTTAAGCACAGTGGAAGCACTACAGAAAGCCAGTCTAGTGCCATCTTCAGGACAATGGAGTTCTGCACCTGACAATACACAAAGTTAAGGGTTAGGCAAATCCTCAGCATGTTTTACAAGGAACACATTTCTAAGGCCTCAAGGAATGTGAAACCAGCCAGTCCAAAGCACAAGCTTTCCTTCAGAAGTTCTTTGAATTGCTGCAGCAAGGCATGTACCTATTATCTCATTACCATGCTGCACAACAAGCTAGCTGGGGTGTCTGACTACCAGAGAGGAATATGGATAAGGAAAAGACCAACATGGATCTTTTCTACCTCTTCCAGCCGCCTCCTCTGTTCTTTCTGCTGTTCAATCCGTTTCTGCCTCTCCGCCAGCAGCTGCCTCTTATACTCTTCTTGCTCCCGGAGCTGCTGCTCCTGCAGAAGCTGCTGTCTCCGCAGAGCCTCGGAACGTTCCTTGTTCTCCTGCTGCAATCTCAAGAAATCACGTCGAAGAGTCGACTCTCCAGGCACATTGACGATGGAACTGCAAGGTGAAAAGGGTTATCAGGGCTTCATGCATGGCCTTGGCCTGAGAGAGCCAACTGCATGGGCACCCTATTCCTCTTCTACACCCAGTTCTCTTAAGGAGAACTTNGCCCAGGAGTCCAATCAACATGTCCACCAGGACAACTATGCCTACATCTCAGAAGGCTCCCATCATCCTGTATCACTTAGTAATATCTGAAAATTCAGTCCTAGATGGTTAGTAAGCATTTCTACATGGGACTCTCCCATCANTTCAACAACACAATGGAAGGCTGAGCTCATCTTCTTTCACTCTGACGGTCTCTCTTTGACCCTCTTACTGTCTATCATTACAAAGGAACAGTAGCACTCACTGGTGCTCAGCATTCCTTCATCTTCATCTGGCCAGCATCAAGCCTAATCTGTATTCACTGCCACCGTTTTTGANGATCCAGGACAGTAGCAGGCCCCAAGCAGGCCTTATGAATGGGCTTGGCATAGGAAACTTATCTAGCACTATTCTGCTTTCCCCAAGCCTATATCACACAGAATAGCAAGAAAACAAACCTCCTTTAATTCCTTTTACTACGTATGCCATTGTGTATCTAACTTGTGCCATTCTATTTTCTAAAAGCAATTATAGTGCTCATGAAATCAATTCTAATTTCTCTGAAAATTTTAGTTTGAAATGGACTCAGATCTTCTATTTAAGTTGTTATAGGATTTCTTTAGTAAAACCTTATGTCCCTCTTCAAACTCTTATTCTCAACACATGGCTTCTATGGGTCTCAACACATCCTTCTATCTTCGTTTTGTTTTGTACTCAACCATAGGTAAGGCCAGCTGGAATAATTGTCAGGCAAACCCATTACTAAAGTAAAATATAAAAAAGTAAATCCTTCACTCTCTCAGCCTTCTGCTTGACTTCACTACACTTTGGGAAGCCAGAGATAAACCAAAACACAGAACACTCCCTAACAGAGGAAGCCAAATGCTGGTAAACACATGTNCAGTAGGCAAGAAAATGAAGCTTTGGNAAAGCGGCTTCAACTGAGGTCCTATGACAGTTTCAACAGCTGGCCTGTGAGCAGGATGCTTCTTTGTATGCAGGCCTAACTGTTCTGGCTGACAGACACTTGTACTACTATGCCTCCTGGAGCACTAAATGTCAGCACCAAGATTTCCTCAGCCCCAGAAATAAAACTGGGTTAAAAATAAAACAAGAATTAGGTAACAGTTTGGAGTGGGGAGCTGCTCATAGGACTCTGTCATGAGGCGAGAATGGCAGACAGCACACAGTACTATCTGTTACTATCCCANGAGCCTTGCGGCATGCCNGCATCAATGGAGCTTGTCTCTCATAAGGCAGCAATGGGGGATGAGCATTACCTTGGCTCTCCTTCCTGTTCAGGCACTTCCTCCTCTTCCTCCTCGCTCCCACTGTACTCATACTCAGTTTCATCTAAAATACAAGGACAAGAGAAACAAGAGAGTTGATAAATCCTAACAGGGACCTGCATAGGCAAACATTTCCAGAGGGATAATGACTAAAACAAGATGTTCTTTGTGAAAAAAGCATTTGGAGAAGGACTTGCACAGGAGAAGAGGTGTTGACTTCCCTTATCAGTGACAGCAAAGCCACACTGAGCTGGCCACACTCCCTACACAAGTGCTGGTTTTTTAGCACTGATAAATTCTCATATGTGGGACTTTCTGTGAGAGAGTACTTACAAGAAAAATAGTCTAACAGCACCAACATATTCACAAAGAAACCTATTATAACAAATTAAATATAAATAGATGATAGGTAAATAGGTATAGATAGATGGTAGATAAGTAGACAGACACAAATAAAAATGTAACTACTGAATTTTAATCAAGGCAACCAAAATCACAACAAAATTTAATTACTTTTACATCTGAGGTTCCACTGAGGTGNCAAGAGAGAACGCTTTGCCAAATGGAAATAAAAGGAAATATTAAGTATGCACTNTACAGCAGCAACAGAATTAACCATTCCTATGAAACATCACTGCAGGGAGGTAGGAGGAATATAAGAGCCTGAGGATGGGGAAGGGAGCTGTGAAATGCTGTCTTCTGAACACGGCAAGGCTGTCGCATTCATGAACTCACTGCAGCTGTGGCTAACTGTACAAGACATGCACAAGATCATTCCAGCCAAAATTCTGGCATAGATGGGGGAGGTGCTGGCTCTCTAGGCTCCGCCCCTTTCTGAGGAGCTACAGGTAGTCCATAGCTGCTGGGGGACGGTCATCATTTTTCTTTGAGGGTGTGGCCTCAACCATAGGGTTTTAGAAAGAGCTGAGATAAAACTAAAATTCACAAGTAACTTAATCAACAAAATTATAACATATTTTCTATGTTTTCAAACATAGAAAAACAAATGGACATCCACACACAAGGGGTATTTAGAATCCCAAATAGCCATGACCAGAGAAAATCCACTCCTCACATCACAGTCAAGGCTTCAAAGATACAAAGCAAAGAAGCAATACCAAAAGCTGAAAGGGAAAAAGCCAACTTATAAACAAAGGCAAAAATCTCAGAATAGCATCAGATCCTTCATCTGCAACCCGAAAAGCCTAGCAAGCATGGAACAGTATACTTCACACNTTGAAAAGAATTAACTGACAACTAAGACTGATGTACCCAGCAAAGTTATCTTTAAGAATTGATGGAGAAAAAAAAAAGGATATTTCAAGACAAACACAAATTAAAGCAATTCATGGCAACTGAATGCCTTTCATCAGGGCAGAACATTCTTAAAGGAAAAGAGAAGAAGGCTTTATTCACTAGAATACTGGAAAGAAGACATTTNATAAAAGGAGCTAAAGAAGAAGCCAAAGCCAGGGGCCTGGAAAAAAATCAGTCATGTGCAACAGAGCAAACCAGGAAACCCCTAATCCTAAGAGAGAGGAGCAAAGAAAAACGAATGATCCAACCAACCAGAATAGCAACTAAAAAAATCACAGGGATTAGCAATACTCTCAATATCGACTGTAAGTGCAAATAGCATTAACTTACCAATAGAAAGATGGAAACTAACTGGCTGAATTAAAGCACAAGGCCGTTGTCTGCTGTCTCCAAGAAATACACTTAGCTAGCAAAGACATCCAAAAATTGACCCAGGAGCTAGAAATCNACTGACCAGAAAACTGGTGAACAAGCAGGAAGAGCAATTGCTGTATCTGATAAGCAGCCTTCAGACCAAAGTCAGAAGGAGAAGCACTACAAGCTAAGAAGGGAACAGTTCATCAAGATCATATAACTGTAGATTCATTCATCAAATATTGTGGCTACCAATTTTCTAAAACTAATAGCAGAAGATGTGAAAGGTCACATACATCCTGACAAAAGAGCAGTGGGAGATGTCAATACTCAACTGTCATGTGTAGATAGCTCTTCCAAACTAAACATCAGCACAGATACATTAGAACTAAGCTACACCAAAAATCAACTGGACTTAAGAATATCCATAATTATTCCATCTTCACACAGAAACCCTTATCTAAAATTGATCACATTATAAGCCACAAAACAAGCCTCAACACACAGATAGGTAGAAGTAAGTAGACATAAAAAGAATCCCTTTCATCTTACCAGACCACAGTGGATACAAGTGGAAATCAACAGCCAAAACAACACACTTCTGAATGAAGCAAATGAAAAAGATAGCAGTCTACTGACCCTTGGTGTACCACCCACGGAGTCCTAAGAGAGAAGTTTATTACTTAAGTGACCACATTAAAAATTCAGAGATCTCAAATAAAACTCTACAAAAATGAGAAGCTAAAACAAAACCCAGCACATCACAAGAAATTAAGATGGGAACAGAAAGTAATGAAATAGACATGGAGAGAACAATACACAAAAATCAATCAAAAGATGTAGTTCTGTGAAGATTAATAAGATTGACAAAGTCCTACTTAAACTAACAAAAACAAAGAGAAAACCCAAATTAATATAAAGATAAAATAAAACTTATATTCTAAAGGGCAGGAAGACCTAGAAGAAGTGAGTCAATTTCTAAATGCCTGCAACCTATCACAGTTAAGTCTCTAAGATGTAAGCATATAGATAGGTCCTTAACAAGCACAAGACTGGAGCAGTGACTAAAAAGTCTCATTAAGACAAGTCCAGGACAGATGGATGCATGGCAGGTTGTTGCCAAACATTTAAGGAGGATCCAACACCAACACTCTCACCACTCCATCAAAAAGAAGGGAAGACTCTACCAAACTTATTCTCTGAAGCCAATATGACCCTACCAGCAAAACTGAATAAAGATATAATAAGAAAAGAACATTAAAGTCCAATTTCTCTAATGAACATTGGGTAAAAAATTCTCAACAAAATACTTGCAAACTGTATTCAAAAATGTATTAAGACTATATACTAGAACCAAAGTGGTTTCATCTCAGGGATACAGAGCTGTGCAAATCAACAAATGTAATACATGATACAAATAAACTTCAGGACAGAGTTCAAATGCAGAAAAGACATCAGACAAAGTTAAACGTGTCTTAATGAGAAAAATCCTGAAGAGCCTGGCATTATGGCTCACAGCACATGGGAGGCTAAGATAGCATAAGTATGTAGCTTGAGCTATAGTGAAGTCCCCATAGANAGACAGGTAGGTAGGTGGGGGGAGAGAGAGAGAGAGAGAGAGAGAGANAGANANAGANANAGANANAGANANAGANAGANAGANAGANAGACAGACAGACAGACAGAGACAGACAGTCAGACAGACAAGGTCCTGAAGAAATTAGGAAGACAGAACATAAGACACTTCAAAATAGTAAAGACTATATATGACAAACCTATAGACAACATGTCTAGAGGTACAAGATGGAGGAAAATGAATATATCCTCTAAAATCTATAATTAGACACTAATACAGTGCTTCAAGTCCCACTCAACAAAAGCAGTAAGACATAAGGAATAAAAATAAGAAAGATGTCAAGGTTTTGCTAACCTCAGACACCATGACTCTATACTTAAAAGACCCTACAGACCCTACTTTGAAACTCTCAGATCTGATAATCACCTTTTATCAACTTGCAGGATATAAAATTTAACATACAACCCCCAGTAACTTTCCTATATACACCAACAGCAAACTTACTAAGAAGAAATAAAAGTATACAGGAATAACCCTAGCNAAGGAAGTGAAAGGCCTTTACCATGAAAACTTTAAGTCACTTGAAGACAACATTACATAGGAAAACCTTCTCATGCTTAAAAAAATAATCCAAAAACTCATATGAAGCAGAAGACTCTGAGTAGACAAATTCATTCTAACAGAAAAACTACAACTGGGGATATCATAATGCCTGACTGCACATTATACTTCAGAGTCACAGTGACAAAGTACGTAGTGGCACAGAAACGAGCCATGCGTGTTCTGCGAGGCCCTCTCTTACAATGTTTACATGTGTGGGTACATGACATAAAGCTAGCCAGGGGCCCCTGAGAGGGGAGACCAGGCTGTTGAGGAGCATGCCCTTGCTGTGTAAGTACACGGGAAGGTAAAGGACCTGTGGCAGCAAAGTGGAAAAGAGAATTTGAGGATGGGGAGGCACAGAGGGAAAGAGGGATGGCAGGGAAGGGAGTGGAGGATCAATAACAACAACAATCCCTGTATTTAAAAATGTCAGGATGAAACCTTCAACACTACTCTACAATCTTTGAAAATTTATTCAATGTTATGTTAGGGAAAAAGTGAAAATAAAAGGAGCCTTAATACCTTTCTCCCCTCTCTTCTTTCTGGTCCGGTCTATATGNTCCTTCAGCTGGATTCGAACCTGCCTTTCATTGGGCTGGTCCCTTATGAAAGGGTGTTTCAAAAGCTGCTCTGTAGAGGGCCGCTGCATATAATTCTTCACCAGGCAGCCTTCTATAAAGCTGAAAAACTTCTTTGACCTGTAAGAGGAAGTGAAACACATCATCAAACTTCTACAGCAAAAGTAAAGCTCCAAAATACCAGTGACAAGCCTGAAAACCATTCTGCCAACACACCGCCATGCTGGGAGAACACACAGGAGCTCAGGACTGAGGGTAAGGGGGCAGGAGCACTAACGGGACCTTATGCTTGCAATATATCACCAACAATAGACCAAAAACCAATGTTTTAAAAAAGCCATGTTTAAAGGAAAAGAGTTTAAGCCTAATGTTACTCAGTATCTACACATCATGGGGGTGGAAGAGGCAAGGGAATAGAGGAAGGGCTTCACTAAACTGGGGTGGGGGGTGAGGGAATGGGATGGGGGACATGGACATATGGATGACGGGACTTGGTAGACAGCACACACAAGAGCACAAATGGAGGATAGTTGTCTGGNATCCAGAAAACAAGAACAGACACAGATGGGCAAAGGGCCTGCCTCAGTGGGCAAATGCAGGGCGTCCTGAACCTACTGACAGGTCATCCAGTCTTGCACTGGTTTGACTCATCAGGTCCCAGTGCTTGATGTACAAAGGCAGAAAGAGCAGATTTTTACTTTGGAGGAGGGCACAATAACTCCTGTCACCCACATCTGTGCCACTAGCCACTTCCAGAGCTTTGCCCTTTTCCTATTCCTGGCCTAATGCATGAAGACTTATACCTAGCCCTACCTCTGGTTGGGACATTTAAAAAATGTATGTATGTATGTAGGGTAGGGATGGCTGAGAGCTTAAGAGTGCTGGCTGCTCTTCTAGAGGTCCTGAGTTCAATTCCTAGCAACCACGTGGTGGCTCACAACCATCTATAATGATATATGGTGCCCTCTTCTGGTGTGTAAGCATATATGAAGACAGAACATTGTATACATAACAAATAAATCTTTTTAAAAAATGTATATGAGACAGAGAGACAGGATATGTGTGTGTGTGTGTGTGTGTGTGTGTGTGTACATGTCTGTGTCTGTGTGCTGGGATGGACGTAATGTATGTGTGCGCACGCATGCACGGATGTATGGAGGTTGGGAACAGCTCCATGGATTCACTTCTCTCCTTCCACCTTTATACAGGATCTGGAGATCAAACTCAAATTTCCAGACTTACAAGAAGACAACTTCCTTTACTCACTGAGCAATCTCATTGGCCCAAGTTAAGTCATTCTGCTGGGTTANCTTTCGATANTCAGTTCTGTGACTGTCTCTCGGTAAGCCTTTCCTGGCAGCATTCCACCCTAAGTTAAGAATATTTCTTCTGGAGATATCTGAACGTCACAGTTTGTACATTATAGTTTTATTTCTTTGGTACAGATAGAGATGGATTCTTATTTTTCAATTTGTCAGTCATGTTCAACATTAACCATACCACAAAGGGTATTTTAATATTTTTTTTTTGTTGAATGAATGAGTTATTCATCTTNAAATTAAGTTTTGGTTTTTCGAGACAGGGTTTCTCTGTGTAGCTTTGGTGCCTTTCCTAGAACTCACTTGGTAGCCCAGGCTGGCCTCAAACTCACAGAGATCCGCCTGCCTCTGTCTCTCAAGTGCTAGGATTAAAGGCGTGCGCCACCACCGCCCGGCTTCATCTTTAAATTTAGTTCAGTTCTAATTATGTCACTTCTATGAAGTATCCCTTCTGTATCTTGTATTTTCAAACTATTTTTTAAATTCAACAAATATTTATATGTGCATCTATCTATGTTGGACTCAGTAAGAACACACCTGTAAAATAAGGAGAGGAGAGTTAAGTATATACAACAGCAGGTATATGATCAAACTCACAGAGAGGAAAAATAAAGTCGCATCAGTGTTTGAGCATAAATAAAGCAAAGGTACAGTACTTGTTATTCCAAAGTGGAAACAAGAAGANAGCATTCAGGGTATACAGGAACATGAACAAAAGGGCAAAAGAATCAGTGATGAATGAGTCACTTTCTGAGGCTATTACAAAAAGTGGAAGAGAATGGAAAAATAGGTCAGGATCAGCTCACAGAAAGGTCTGTGGTTAAAGAGGAACATGAAAATCTATGTAATGCCTATAGTACAACATCCTAACACAGATTACTAAACCTTGGACCCACTAAATCATTCATGGAATTGACTAAAGAAACAAGTGCTGACTCACTACACCAAGATTCCAAATTCTGAGCCTGAATTCCTAAGTTAAAAAACTCTCATGCATCACGTCCACCAGACAACACTTAGGAAGATACATGGTATATTCCTTAAAGTCCGTAACTATGTTCTCACGGTAGATGCCGTTTTCTGATAGCCGTTTTTCCAGAAAAAGTAACAGAAATTTACATCTGGGAAGGAGAACAGAAATCACAAAGGAAGAGGTAGCTANACTTTGAAATACTTGGATAAAATAAGAACTGTGGTGCAAATGAGTCAATGTAGCATTTTACCTTAACTTAGTTGGAGAGAGTTTGGCTTAAGGACCCAGGAGGTATCACTCACCATCTACCACTGTCTCTGTTAGCATATGTTACAAATTGTTAACCAAAATCTACAAGGAATAGAGGCAGTGTGGGGTATTCTTCAGTCAGAATACAGATTTGTAATACTCCTAGAACAGACTCTCATTAATCAAATCTCCCAAGAGAAAAAGAAAACAAAGACCACTTGGTTTAGCACACGCTAATTAGTTCCTCCAGCCCCTTAGCTTGACCNGGGGAAGCATCCACTACACACGATTGGTCTCCTTGGAATTCGCTATCAACAATGCCCAAAATCATCACCTCTCACTTATTAATATAAGGAACTAATCCTGGCCAAAATCTTNGCAACTGTGTAGTCCTTCAGTTCTCTCTAAATACTGGTTTAATGGAATTAAGCAATTCTTTTACTTAGAATTATGGTTAAAAAGTGCATAAAAAATGGGAAAAAATCTTGCAAGTAAAAGAAAGGTGGGAAAGGAAAGGTGAAATGTGCTGAGCACCAAGAGAATAAACAAAGAGAAGGGAGGAGGAGACAGGTGGGAGCATGTGTGTGCCTACAGCTGAGGGAAAGCAAGTCTGCNCGGTTCAGAAGATAGGCAACCAAGAATAAGGCAGCCAAGAAACTGAAAGACCAAATCCAAATGAAAGGACCAACTGTGAGACCTTGGGCGTAGTTCAGAAAGAGTAACGAAATCTAAGAAGGAGGAACATTAATTGATTGGAAAATTAGTAAGATTTCAAAAAAGAGGGAAATGAAAAGCCCAGCGGTGAGGCAGGAGTAAACGAGCTGAGAGAGCAGAGAGGGGCACAGAGGCAGGGCTAGGAAGCGTGGGGTGCAGACAGGAGCTACCAGATAACATTCAGGGGGGACTGGGAAAAACTCTCAGCTGGCCCTCCGTTAAACATTTACAACCAACCAAAGCACACGTCTTCACAAGCTGCAATTGCGAACACTCTGCTCCGTCAGTCATCACGCCCACCCCCCATGAATGTCAGCACTGCCAACAACAAACTCAGAAAAGCAGCAAGAAGGGGAGCTGGCTGCCTAGGGGTGGACGGTTCTCTTAACAAGTCCTTCTGGGATTAAAAGGAGAGTGCCTACCTGCCATTTTATAAACCATCACTATAGTCACTACCCCCCTTTTTCAGACGGGGGGTCTTGCTCTATTATCTAGATGCTTCAAAGCTTCAGGTTCAAATGGTCCTCCTGTTGTAGTCTTTCAAGTCATGGGGCCTGCAAACATGCACCATGGCCCCAGGCACCTTTCATCAATACTAAAATCTATTATCAGAGGACTTTCAATACATCTTTGCCATTTTAGTAGGAAAATGTTCTGCAACATGTTATACTTCAAAGATGTTTAAACATTAAAATATAATCTTTTCTCTACATTCTAGAGCTTTCAGATGTTACTTGTCATTAGTGTGTAATCCAAACAATATATCAAGCACAACAACACAAAGAAATAAATGCACTTCAGACTGTTTGGAGGGTGCTGGCTTTTGTTACTGAAATTAGAATGGCCAGAATTTTATTCCAGAACAATGTAAAATGATGGTGGGGGGAGGAGGGAGGAGAAAGGGTTCGGAGGGAGATTCATATACCGCTTACCACTTCTTTGACTTCAGCCTGGGAGGAGGGTTTCTGGGAATGAGAAACAGTGCTCTCATTGGATGCATGTCACAGAGAGCTGGGGAGAGGAGACGGTTGATCAGTAAGACACTTCTTTACTCATTCTTGACTTCTGGGGTTTGCTCACAAATAATTTCATATACTCTATCCAAATACTCTGTCCAACTGTCATGAATGTCAAGCAGCTGAGATGTCTGTTATGAATCCTAGGCCATACCTTGAACTTTGCATTTAAAAACAGCAAAATATAAGGAGAAAACCAACAATTTACAACTTCAAAGAGACACTGGAAAGTTTCCATAAATTAAAAATAAATATTAATTCAAATTTAAAAGGAGAAAATACTTAAGTCTTTAAATCACCTTAAGGACTATGATAAAAAAGGTTGTTTTCATAAGGTTGGTCTCCGGAGCTTGTAGAGGCTTTCAGTATTTCAAACGGTACAATGCCTAACACAGGAGGCACCTTCAGAGCCTCCACACACTAGCTGTTTGTTACTACAGCTAGTGTCAGTAGGAAGAGTAAAGCAGACTGCAAATGGTGCTGCTTATTTTTGTAATTACTGTCTGTATTTACATAACTCCATGAAAGGTGAGCTCAGCAGACACGCACACTAGCATGTCACAATAGATGAGGCCCATTTTCAGGAGAAACTTCTAAGGCAGCTGGGAATGGGGACTAGGCTAGCAGACACCAGTATCCCAGTGTGAAAGAAAATTGAGACAAATGAGTCAGCAACAGGTCCCCTGTCTCAGTATCATATAAAGGAACAAGGGACACAGTTTCTGCATTGTAACTGATTTTTAACTGTCAATATTTTTTCATTCATTCGACAAATATTTACTCAACAACTCTGTATGGGGCATTATACAGTCTTTATGCATACCTTAAGTGGACCAGGAGAAAATGCTGTGTACCTTCTCCTTCCTTATTTTCTCTACATTTCTATTACAACCTTAATCAAGTATCAGTTTTATGATTGATCAATTTACTGATTTAACCCAAGGAAAAGCAAACTGGAATCTTCACAAAAAATTCCACAAATAAAAGATAATATCTCAATTTGTAAAGTCAAAATAAGAACAAAATTTCATGTTTCAAACAGTATTTTTTAAATGCAATGAAGAAAAAATTAGCCCTTATTAATTTCAGATCCTGCATATGAACAGGTTACAGAACCTGAGGCCCCGAAAGGAGTCCTGCCTACTAAGAACTCTCTTTCCATCTAAAGCCACTCTTGCTGGTGGCCTTCATCCATTGGCTCTACCAGGCATGGCTCTGCCCAGTGGCTCTTGGGTTCTTACAAGTAATCAAGTTACATTGAAGAAATGAGCTCAAAAGGAAGGAGGTTACTCACGGGGGGCACCTTCTGCCATCTCGATGGCTGTGATGCCACANGACCAAAGGTCACTCTGCAAAAACAAAAGACAATGTTCTAGATATTTATTTATATTTCTAGACAGTCATACAAATGAAATAAAAGCATCCTTCAGGTAAACAAACAAACATTACATCTCCAGCACCAGGGAATATTGTCATTTACTTCAGCATGAAATTATTTTGGTAATGTTGGAAAGTTTTCAAATTTTAGGTATATATTAATAGTAGAAAATCATAAAGTCTGCAAAATATTTTTAAATACTTCAAAGAAAATTCCTCTTGCAGCAATGGTTTAGATTAATCCTCATTAATTGGGTGTTTTGCAACAAATACTGAGATACATGGGGAACAACTGAAATATGAACTCAATTTTAACATCATTAACAGGCACAATAACCACCAAAGCAAAAGTTTTGTTTTGTTGACAAATAAAAAAGTAACATAGTCAACCTGAATCAGATTATTAAATATGGGTTTTATGCCTGGATAAAAAAAAGTGCATTATGGTTTCAAGTCCCTAGAGGTCACTCTATAATCACTTCAATTTATTTGTATAACTACGAGAAGTTATAAAACTCATTACACAAGAATACTGTATAATTTCAGAGGGTGCTATTATAAATTTTGACAGTATATTAAAAAGAAACCATATATGATTCTAATGTATTCTTCAAGCTATAGAGGCGGCTGGAGAAGGGGCATTCCACTGGCTATCTATAAGCAATGTGTTCTCAGTGAGATCACAAATGAAGTAATAGACCAACAGCAACAAAACAGTATCTTAGGCACAGGCCTGGAAAACCTGCATTCAATAGTCTGTGCATTCTCACTGAAACCCAGTAGGTACAAGGGGTGTGCAATTCACAGGCAAGCCCCTAGTTCTCTGCAATGCTAAGGAGCCATGAACAGCCCGGAAGAGCGGGTGCCTCTTACTCTGTAGTCGTAAGTGGCGTCTGGGTTCTCATCACAGGCAATGACTTCAGGAGCCATCCAGTAGGGTGTGCCTATGAATGTATTTCTCCGTCCAACCGTCCTGTCCAGCTGAGCACTCACACCAAAATCAACTGAGGAACAAAAAGCAAGGGAAAGTGGAGCACATTAACGAAGGAAAAACTGTGAGGTGTCATAGTAAACACAAACAACACTGCTTTGTCAACTGCAGAACTGCAGAACAGGCAGGCAGCACTTGAAAGCAGTGCCCCTCTCACAGCAATGACAGCAAGACTGCAATGGAAGACCCTGTACCAATCCAGAANAACCTAAGAGGCCTGGCCTCCATTGCCAGGGACCAGCAGAGGGCCTACTACAGGAACAA
This sequence comes from Neotoma lepida, assembly GCA_001675575.1. Lineage (NCBI taxonomy): Eukaryota > Metazoa > Chordata > Mammalia > Rodentia > Cricetidae > Neotoma > Neotoma lepida. The sequence continues at coordinate 27,278 of LZPO01108382.1, read as the reverse complement.
TAATGATGTCTGCACTTTTAGAAAATATGTGTGTCAAAAGCAAGTGCAAATTAAAGAAAGCCCCAAGTTTAGGAGAAAGGACCTAAGGCGTGCCCTAGATTAGCTCTGCAATGCCTGACTGTGGTTTTCTTGGAAAGAACAGAGGAAGGCTCCAGGTTAGCGAGAGCTGTCTGTAAGAACGCCTTTGACAGATTCCTGCTTTCCCCTCTCTCAGAGCTGATTCTGTAGACAGGCCCCAGGCTAACACACCATACGATACTAAATAAAGGGAATGACGAATCCACAAAGGGGCCAGTGAGATGGCTAAGCAGATGGGGGGCTTAAAGGAACTCACTGTACAAACCTAGGGACCCGAGGTCTGTTCCTGGAACCTATGTAAAGGTGGATGGAGAGAACAGACTCCAGTTATTCTCTGACCTCCACACACGTGTTGTGGTGCTTGCACTCACAAATACACATCATGTACACATACACACACATACACACACACCAAAACAAATAAACCCACAATAAACATTCCCCAGAACAGCTGGGATTTCAGTTGACTTTTCAGAGTAACTTCTACTTTCCAGGAATTTAATGATGGTGGTCTAGAAGAAAGTTAATGGACAGGAGGCAGGGGTGACAGAAAGCCCCCATGCTGGATGTTTGCCCATCAGTATTTGTCCCCATCATCACAACCCACACACTGCCATGAGCCCAGCAGGAGGGCAGAGTACAGAAGCAGCTCACACAAATGGGTCTACAAAATGCTAGACAACTGGCAGGGGTCACACATTTCACCTCTCTATACAGAACAAGTTCAGGACACAGTAGGCTTATTTGTTGACTATTCCTCAACACACAGACAACAAAATCAGGACAAAAAGACTAGTGAAGCTTTCTAGAACCTTGGCTAGTAACAGCAACTAACAACTGGGTAACTACTGAGGTATCAGTCTCGGCGTTATGAGATCAGTGCCTGGACACCGACCAACAAGGACACTTCAAGTGTTCCAGCTTAGCCCTAAGAGCACTTTTCGCCTGTCAGAGCATCTTCAGGTCACCAATTAGCACAGGCACCGAGGAAGAGAGCAGTGATCTGAACTTTAAAAAGCATCTTCTATGGCTCAGACTTTTGGGGAAAAGGGAGAATAGATTGTTGAGTGTACAAAGGAAAAATAATGTGATCCTTTAGCAGAAGAAAAGTTAATGCTGCTTCTGTTTTAAAATGTTAACAGAGTAAAATTAAATGAGAGTAAGTTCAGGGGAGGCAGGGAACACTGTAAATCATTAGAAGCCACCTCTGGGAGATAGCACCCATGAAGACATCTGTCAAATACCTCAACACTGAAGACAATACACCAGGTGCTAGATGAAAGACATCTGGGATTAAAACAATCCTGGCTGCTGGACTGCAGAATATTCTGGTAAAGGAGAGTGTTTTCTTTTATTTGATAAATGCCATACAATCTCAATAGAATTATAATTATCAACAGTACTATAAAAAGGAGGCAGGAGTCCAAGGTAAATCAGAGGGCCAGAGAAAGCACCTGAAAATAGGAAAAAATGGTAACTTTGAAAATGAGGACAAGTATTACCAAAGGAGAACAGTAACTGCAAAGGTCCTGGGGTAAGGGCTAAGAAGGCAAACAGAGAGATGACAGTGACTGAGTGATTGACGCCTCCACCAATGTATCTCAAAAGCATCTTGATTTACTTTTTATGACTTTATTTACTTATGACTTTCTTTGCTCTATTACTAGAAAAACTTCATNAAATTGCTTCCACGTTGTAACACGGACTGTAGGGGAGAAAAAGTGAAGAGGGTCAGATGATGAGGCAGGAAAGGAGCAGGGGCCAGATCCACATTTTTTAATAAGCCAGGGCAAGAAGTGTGAATTTTTTCTGAGGTGAAACAGGAAATCATTAAGGGTATCTGTTTCTCTATGTGTGTCTCTCTCTGTCTCTGTCTCTCTTCCTCTCTCCCTCCTTCTGACTTCATAACCCAGGCTGGCTTCAAACTCACAATCTTCCTGCTTCGGCCTCCCAAGTACTAGGAATACACTATGACAGGCACCACTAAAGGTGGTGTTTAAACAAGAAAGTAAAAAAGTCTGACTTTTAATGTCAGTACAGGGCTGAAAGTGTGCTTCAGTCTTAAGTTCCTGGGTTTGGGCCTTGTGGTGCTTTGAATAAAATGGTCCCCACAGGTCCATGGGAATGGCACTATTAGGAGGTATGGCCTTGTTGGAGTAGGTATGGCCTTGCTGGAAGAAGTATGTCACAGGGGGTGGGCTTTGTGGTTTCAGAAGCTCAAGTCAGGCCTAGTGGTTCACTATCTCTTCATGCTGCCTGTGGATCTAAATATAATCTAGGCTAACTCTCCAGCACCATGTCTGCCTACATGCTACCATGTTCCCTACCATGATGATAATGGACTAAACCTCTAAACTGTAAGCTAGCCCCAATCAAATGTTTTCCTTTATAAGAGTTGCCATGGTCACAGTGTCTTTTCACAGCAATAGAAACCAAGACAGGCCTCATCAGTCCCCCTCCCTCAAAGTTAATCAAAACAAGAAATTCGGCTGCTCTATCCAGGCAGAGTGGACTACAGAGCATGGACAGGGAGGCTGGTGCCTAACTAAGCAATAAGCCAGTTCTCTTATTCCTAAGGGGGTGGGGAGGGTAGGGCGCAAACATTAATAGAATTAACTTTTAGCTAAATGTTAAAGGGGCACAGCATGTTGCTGGCTTGTACCAGGAGGATGCACTGGACCTTGCACACATCAGCCACATACCAAGTTTCACCTCTGCATTCTCAGTCAGCAGCACATTCTGTCCCTTGATATCTCGGTGAATAACGTGGTTAATATGGAGATGTGCCAGACCCTGAAAAGGAAAACAAGAGCTCAGTTTCAGTTCTCTGTCCCTGTAAGTAGACAGCCAGGAGCACCCTTTATAGTAAGGTGTACACGTGGGCCAAGGTTTTGTAAATCCACATTTAAAACATAAAATTTACCCTTGGCACATTCCCAGGAAGGCACTGTCAGCCTTGCCACACACACAAAAAGCAGTGGGCTGGGTTTCCCCTCTGGGATGATCATAACCACTGTCTAGCTGTGCCTATGACACAAGCGTTGGATTGCCATCTATAGTTTTTCTGCTATAATTTGTGCTATTTGTGTACAGGATAGTTCCTTTCCCACGCCAAACTTCTATCTNTCAGTGGGTAACCCTGTGAACTTATTTGAGCTAGACTCATCCCAGAGGAATAGCAAAGAATTAGAGAAGGGCTTAAAATCTAGCTCCTAAAATGCAGGCCTGTCTTCCCACTACACAGGAACAACTGTTAAGTGCTGATGTACCCCACTTCCATTCAAATGTAAAATAATTCTGCCACCAGAACAGCCTTGTGCAAGAATAAAATATCTTTCTTCCCCAGGAAAACAAACACTCCTGGCATAGAGCACTTTTTGATGTCCTTGTATCTAGAACGAGCCCAACAACATCTCTCAAGAGGTGGTAGGAAAACACCACACCGCTGCATCCAACTGTGGTGTAAGGCATCAATGCACCACTGCCACACTCATTTACTTTTTTCTTCCTGCCTAGAGAAGTCACACCCAAAACGTGTCTCCTTAGACACAAACAACCTATTTATTCTGAAATGCCTCAGAACTACTTGTAAGGGACTTGATTTTTCTATATTTATTTAATAAAAGGGGGACTGTGGTGGTGGTGGAGGCAGGCAGAATCTTTACTACGTAGCCCCTCCTGACTTTAAACCTGAAAACTCCTACTTCAGGTTCGAGTGCTAGGACCACAGGCCTATGCTATCAAGCCTAGTAACTTTCATCATTTTGCTGCTCTAGATCATGACCTTTTCAAGCATGGTGGGTTCTCAATTCATTTCCTAATCTGCCAGTGAAACAGAACACAGCTTATGTGGTACTCATCTAGTCTTCAGAATACAAGGTGTAGTGGTCTACCATAAGGCTGTGAGGGGAAAGCCCTGAACAGATGGCCCTTCAGTGCTCTAATCAGGAAGCACCTCTCCCTCTCAGCATGCTATGATAGCAAACACTGAAAGAGCAAAATGAAGCACTTCATTCTTACAGGACTTCCACTTCTATTGCTTCAGCTCACTTTGGTGTTTTAGCTCGCATCAACTTCCTTCTGACCCTCCACATCTTCCAACAAACATAAGCAGTCCTGTCGTCTCCCAGTTACGGCTTATGTGCAATCCTGCATACTTTCAGCAGGAAGTATGGGAAACCATGCCCGTTTCCCAGTCCATACTGTGTAAGGATCACTGCTTCTACTCAGAAAATAGTTCATTATACAGCTACCTTGAAGTATAATTACTCAGAACTAACAAAAGAACAAAAATAAATACATTTCCCTCATATGAAGTACCTTGGGAGCCAAGCCTGAACTAATGTAAAGATTCCAGGTCCATATCTACTCCAGAAACAGCCTGTCTGAAATCAACTGGGTCGATGTTTCTGAACTAGGAAATGGTTTTCTTCTTAAGTCTATCTTATTTGACTATATGTGACAAATGAGCAGTCAAATTGCCCCTCAACATTGGTGATGTAAAATCCTAAGTTCTCATCTTCAGCATGAAATAGTGCTTTCTACCAAAACAAGAAAATTGTTGCTTAGAATGTGAGTGGGCAGGAAGGAACAGGATGGCTTTGCGGTAAACCTTGTGGCCCTCACTGTTTCAGCAGACTAGTCCCAGAGTACTTCTGACAGCTGTGGCCTACATACCTAGACCCTTGCCTTGTCTAGTCTTCTCTAATATCACTAAGGGGTGAGGAAAACTTTTCCACAGAGAAACCAGCTACCTCCAACAAGGTGTGAGAACCTAGATGACCCACTAGGGTGTCTTTTACGTATGACCTCACCTCCATCTTGCTACTTTGCTTTCTCTATCAACACTAACACAACGCCTAAAACAAACACCAGCACATAATATGGAGCATTTTTTTGTTTTGAACTAAAACTCTGCCACAGGAAATTGTTACTGTAGATGGCTCCTGAGTGAAGGTTCTTATTAAAGATGCTCACTGAGAAGGAAACAATCAGCAGCATTTCAAAAGGATGACATTTACACCACACTGACTAGAGACAGGAGCAACCTGGTCTTCCCTTCAGTGCTCCTGAGGTCAAGGGTNACAAAATGCTAAAACAAACACATTATACTTGACAGGTAAACTGTTTCCCCCAGGTATATAAAAACAGGTAAATCATTTTTGATGTCTGAGATACAGCTTGTGTCTACAACATTATGCTAAAAGCACAGATTTCTCTACTTGAGAAATCTCTTATCTGCCAGGCATGATGCTCTACCCCTGAAACTGCAGCACACAGGAAGCCAAAGTAAGAGCCCACAAGTCTAAAGCTACGACACACAAAAAGGTATGTCTATTTTTGAACAGAATAGTATCCGTCAAGCTCCTCAACTCTATACCTAAGCAGTGCCANGAGCCAGCCTTTGCTGCTGTACCCTGCCANTCACCACTGAGCCCGTACAGCAGAAGCAGCAGCTCTTCCCCTTTAGGTTCAACTTTCTGTAATATCCATAAAAGGTAAGCACCTGATATCTTAATAGTGACAGGTCTGAGTAATTATAAAAGTATGGCTCTCCTACCATCAGACTCCCTACCTCACAGTGGTTTGTGAAGGAAATTTTTTTGAAGGCTCCATAAAATATATGAGCAAAGAGAAATTAAAACATTTCTCTAGGAATTCTAGTTGGCAAGTTTTTAAACTTGCAGTCTTCCATGAATCTTAAATATAAAAAGTAAATTTAGTTACAATTAAAAAAAAATGACTAACTCGTTACCAAACTTTAGTAGGGAAATAAGAAGTAAAATTTCAATTTAAGTTCAGAGTCTTTACTTTTAAAATATGGAGGATAAATAATGCAGCCAATTAATTTAAGTATGCAATTTAGGGATCAAGGAAAAGAAAAACTATGGTACTGGAATGAAGACATCCTTTAGCAACTCACACGCAGCTTTCAAATACGAAGCCCTGAAACCCGTGTGTTGTCAGGATGGCTTTACCACTAAAAGAAATCTTTTAGTGGCTAAAAAACAGCAATTCAGAAACTTGCTCTGAGCTCATNAGCCGTCTCTGCAATTGGTTGTAAATAACATTAAGCATTAGGACTCTACTTCATAAATATTCCAAGAGATTCTAACAGCTAATGCCAAAGTCCTTTGAAGATTTTGGAAAGCAGCACTCAGTACTGTTAGTATTGATCTGTAGCCTCTCCCCACACTGCCTACAGACACAACAGTTCAGGCTCATTCCTCATCTCCTTCATTCCCATCTCCTTTAAATGCCAAAGGGAAGGGGTTACTAGGTACCTTATAATAACAACAAAGACAAACTCAGGGAAATACAGTTACCTTTGGGTATATCTGGAGNCTGGTTCCAGAGCACCATAACCTCCTCCATATAAAATATGAACATGCAGTCAGGCAGTCATGGTGCATACCTTTAATCCTAGCACTTAGGGGACAGAGGCAGGTGGATCTCCAGGTTCNAAACCAGCCTGATCTACATAGCAAGTACCAGGATAGCCAGGGCTACATAGAGAAAGCCTGTCTCAAAAATAAATAAATAAATAAAATAATATGTGTGTGTGTGTGTGTGTGTGTGTACACACACATATACAGATATATATATGTATATATGAATGAGCATGCTCAAGTTCCTCCTATTATAATGGTGCAGTGTTTGCATATAAGCTACACATATTCTCTTCTTTAGGTCATGTTCACAATATTAGGATGGCATGGCTACTATACTGCATTATTTATGTAGTAAAGACAAGGGGGAGTCTGTATTCTGTACACAGCAATTTGTTTCAAGTGTTTTCCAACCACACAAGCCAAGCTCTCAGGTAGGAAGTGCTACATTCTTGTTTTATTTTTAGGGAGAAAAAAATTAACCCTTTCAGAGTGGAAAGTTTCAAGCCATGATGTAGAATAAACTACTAACCAAGTACAGAGAATCCTTGGCTATCAAAATAGGTAATTTGCTCTCTATGTAGCATACATCCAGGATTCAGTTGAAGATGGAAACATAAGATCAGAATGTGACACTCTGCTCTGCTTTCCTTACCCTGAGGATTTCTCTGGAGATGTAAGCAATCCAGTCTTCTTTGAGTGTGTTCCCTTTGGTGTTCTTCACAAGGTCTGTGATGGACCCAGCCCCACAAAACTCCATAACAAGCTACGGGGCAGACAAGACAGATTGAAACAATCACACCCCAGATTGAGTACACATCCAAGTTAGAACACACAGCCCTGTCACCTACTTCCCTCAACACCTAGGCACATACATGATCATGCTGGAAGCACCCAAGTAATAACAGGTTGCTTTACAGAGAGTATGTTCACCGTGGTCTCTTCACAGAGAGTACACTCACACAGTCCAGGAGCCTGAGCACGCACATGTGTGGGTGGCAATTTTGATATATTTCTCCCTTCCTCTAAAAGACCACTTTGCTGGTTATCACTACCAAATTACCAGAAATCAGTATTCCAGAAGTTCTTCCTTGAGACATGCTGTTTTTTATACACTATGAACTTCAAATTATTTCATAATATTTCCTATTAACTGAGTTTAAATCAGAAGGGAAATGGTACTTTCAAGCAATTACACAGTTCTGAAAAACTATGTATGTAATAGCTAAACACAGTAACAACTACACTTGTAAACTTCCTTTGTCAACTGTTGGTATTATTTCCCAAACTACTGGGTCCTTTCCAGAAAATTCTTGCCTATGCCTATATCAGCGTTCTCTATGTTGTCCTCTAAGTGTCATGGTTTCAGAGCTTACATTAAGACCTTTGATCCATTTTCAATTATTTTTATACATCATGAGAGATAGCAATCTAGCTCCAACCTTCTGAGTGACTTTCCCCAGAGTCAGTTGTTATAGAGCTGTTCTCCAATGTATGCTTCTGACATCTTTGTCATACATCAGTAGCTNTGACTGTGCAGATTTGCTTCCTGGTCCTCAATTCTACCCCACTCTTCTTTTTTCCTCTCTCATGTCAGTCCCAAGCTGCTAATGTTTTCTATATTAGCCTTTTAAAAATCTTTAGAAAATGTTATCATAATCTATCCTCTTGCCTTATAAATTCAACACCTTCAGTTTACNTCATGCCACTCACACAGATGACAGTCTCCAAATCATCATCTGAATATAACTTTTTTAAGGTTGAATGCATTAGTTCAAGAAATTTCCCTGGAATTTCCTGTTCATAATAAACTACTATCATTAATGTTACTAATGAATGACTGACAACATCACACTTTCTTGAGCTTTCTATGAAACAACTTCCTGTAAATGGCCTCTCATTCCTGATCTCCTTGTACAGATATAGGATAAGGAAGCTTAAGGATAACAAGCCCCTTTGGTTTTG
>LZPO01108381.1:45694-59723 GCA_001675575.1 Neotoma lepida | reverse complement strand
GAGAGAGAGAGAGAGAGAGAGAGAGAGAGAGAGAGAGAGAAATTGTTTCAGAGTTACTTTGCTGGGACCTCACATCTGGTTACAATTTTCAATATATTTTTCTCTCCTCAAGAAACCCAGATGAATTTAACAAATATAACAACAACTAAAACAATCCTATTCAAAAATAACCAAAAGACTTGAATAGACATTTCACCAAAGAAGCACATAAAGAGTCTAGGTCATTCCTTAGAGAGCACAAATCAAAAACACAAGGTATTACCATCACATCTGTTAGGAAGACTGTCCTTAAGAGCCAAAAGAACACAGTCAGCTTCAGGGGGCTGAGGCAGTAGAATCACTTGACACCAAAGAGTCAGTGACAGCCTGGGCAATGAGAGAGCCTGTCTCCAAAACAAACAGAAATCATAAATATTGGTGAGGATGTGGAGAAACCACCACCTTTGTGTGCTGTTGGTAGGTATGTCAAAATCACACAGTAGTTGTAGACAGTAGTATAGCAGTTTCTCAAAAGTTAAAATTCTATTAACCATATGGTCCAGTAATTCTGCTTTTAGCTATGTACCTCAAGCAATTAAAGACAGCACCTTACGGAAGTGTCTGTACACTTGTGTTTCTAGCAGAACTATCCACAATAGCCAAAAAAAGGTAGAAGCAACCAAAGTGTCCACAATGTAGTCAATGCTATGCCTCAAACAGTCCAACTGACAGAGACCAAGGACAGGACGGTGGTTGTCAGGGGTGAGGAAAGAGAGAATGTCTAGTGAAGAGTTTTAGTTTTATATAATGAAAGAGTTCTGGGGAATAGATGGCGGTAATTATCGCACAATGCTGTGAAACCAGTTAAGAATACAGACATGGTTATTTCTCAGAGAGGNTTAACATGGTATTTAAGTCGCACAGTTATGTGTTTTACCATATTTTAATACCATGAGTGATTACCCAGCCATTATCCCTTAAAACTATACTAGCAACCAATATAGCAAGATATATCCATGGATGAAACAGTGACATGAGTGTTTTGGAGGTAAACATCTGGTTTCCAGTTGGTTTTTTTTGTTCTTGGTGGTGGTGGTTTTTTTTTGTGTGTGTTTTTTTTCGAGACAGGGTTTCTCTGTGTAGCTTTGGCGCCTTTCCTGGAACTCACACTGTAGTTCCAGGCTGGCCTGGAACTCACAGAGATCCGCCTGCCTCTGCCTCCCGAGTGCTGGGATTAAAGGTGTGAGCCACCACCGCCCAGCTTCCAGTTGGGTTTAAAGCGTGCTTTACAGGAAGAAATGCATGCCTAGCATCTGACTAAGAGCCCATGGCTGAGGAGCTCATCAGCCACAGAGGTAAACCTACTATTATTCATTACCTTGCTAAGTTGACTCAGTATCACATTGCCCTCCAAACTTCTATATCTATACCCATAGAGTATTGTAGCCCACAGACCCCATCAGAGAAGTTTCTTTGTTCAGGAAATAGTCATTAACACAGAAACTGAGACCTAGTCGAAGTACAGAGGTTAAGTATCTGAGGAGTACTCAGCCACAAATGGTACATCTGTATCACATCCCTCCCACAAGGATTGGGGCCTATCACGGAAGAGGGAAAGATTAAAAAAGCCAGAGGTCAGGGAGGAGCAGATGGAAATAGTGTCTTCTGGAGATGACAGGACCACTGTACTCATGAACTCCCAGCAGCTGCAGTTGCCTACACAAGACCTGTGCAAGAAAAAAAACAAAAACAAAAAAAAAAACAAAAACCAGTCTACATTTTACAATAGAGTGTGGAGGGACTTAGAAACCCCTTCCCTAGGTGCAGATCTATTGAGAAGGATGGCTGCCGTGGAAGGAAGAGTGGTTTTCCTTTAAGGCTCTGGTCCCCTGCTAGCGGATCACGCTCCAATGAACGGCTCCACCCCATGAGCATGTGGGTATCACAAACTGGATTCAGTCGGTTGTACTAAAAAGAAGACATGAAGTTGGAAAGAGTGTAAGGGGGTGTGGGGTGGATATGGGAAGACGTAAGAGGAGGAGTGGAAGAAAATATGATCAAAATACACTGTATGCATCTATGAAATTCTCAAAGGATTAATAAAATAGTACATTTAAAAACAGATAACAGGAGATCTAGAGAGATAGCTGAGAAGCTAATAGCACTGGCTGCTCTTCTGGAGGACCTGGGTTCAATTCACCCACACTGCAGCTCGCAAATGTCTATAACTCCAGTCACTGGGGATCCAATGCCCTCTTCTGGCCTTTGTGAGCACCAGACACCCTCATGGTACACAGACATACATGCAGGCAAAACACCCATACACGTAAAAATAAATCAATTAAATTTGAAAAATACATATAAAATAAAAACCCAGTGTGGGTGAGTGGGCTATCCTGTGAGGAGCCCGGGCGTTGGAGGAGCAAAAAAAGGAGGAAAGCCAAAAGAGGGACTCGATCTTGGCTTCATAAAGAACTAATTATAAATGTGTTGTTGTTGTTGTTTTAACAGAGTCACTTTTCTCTCAAGAAGGGAGCTGCAGCCTTAGGAATCGGGACAGACAGCGTGATTCTGATTAAATGTGATGAGAGGTAAGTAATGAATCTGCAACCCTGTCGGTTAACAATTTAAAAATTCCCTGCAGGTACCTCTTTCTCTGAAAGAGGTGATGACTTTTGGGCAGCAGTCCTGCTTGGATCTCAGACACTGCCACACACTGTTTCTCTGGAGCACAGACTTGCTTCGAGTCTCCAGATGTTGTTCCTTGAAACCATGGAGCCTTTCACAACTCCTGGATGAATTGGAACCTTTGTTGAATCAATCAAAACTGTCCTCAGTAGCCGGTGTAGAGGGACATTTATCACCTGAGCACATTAGCAACAGGCAATTGAAGCAGTGATTGATGCTGAGGCAGCACTTAGCAGCATGGATTATGTAAACTTGCTGAAGTAAATGATGCCCCATCAGCTCAACAGCTTCGGGCAGCAACCAAAAGGTTCTCTTGGGGAAAGACTGGCTTTATTGGCACCCAGAATTCACAGCTTTCTAGAAAATAGATATGATAGTACTGTGGGGAGAGCAATAAAAATCATCTTTAGGCTACCCATGTAAAGTTCCATTGACTGATAAAGCTGGAAGTTATGAAAAATCAGATCCAATCTTTAAAGGATTGAGTGAGAATTCTCACTAAATTAAACTAAAATAAGTCAGTGAGCCATTTATCAGTCCAAAGGTGTTTATTAGACAGCTGTGCTCTGACTGCCCACCATGTCACCAGGCTCCAGAAAAGCTCAGAGCATCATCTCAGTACTCTGACAGCAGAGGATGTGAGTGGGAAGATGCCATAGATGAGAAGGTGACTATTACATGGTTGGATTTTCAGTGTAGGGGATACTGTGTGTTGCTGAGGTATGGGAAACTCAGTGAAGCAGGTGGGAAGAAGCTGGGGTTTTCTAGTTGAGGGGGTGTTAGATGGGTGGAGGAAAAGTCAGGGACAATTGCAAAGACAGAATAATACCTCAGGTTCAGCCACAGAAGGAAGTAGGATTGAGCACATTATGGGGCACAAGGAGTGGACCTCATCAGAGAAGGGAGAAACAAATTCGTGGCAAATACGTTTGGCCACATGGATGTAGAAAGGTCTAAAAACCCAAAAGACGGCCGGGCGGTGGTGGCGCACGCCTTTAATCCCAGCACTCGGGAGGCAGAGGCAGGCGGATCTCTGTGAGTTCGAGGCCAGCCTGGGCTACCAAGTGAGTTCCAGGAAAGGTGCAAAGCTACACAGAGAAACCCTGTCTCAAAAAACACCACAAAAAAAAAAAAACCCCAAAAGATGGATTGACAGCTGCATTGACCTGTAAATGGTGAGATTAATGATTATCACTTTATTGCCTGATTTTGTTTACTTGCAATGAACATCTTATTTTTATAATGGGGGAGGGGCAGCCACAGTAGTGCTTGGCTGTAACCCCCTCACTCAGGAGTCTGAGGCAGGAGGATTCAGATTCAAGACGATTGGGCTACATATAAAGACCTCATTTTAAACAAGTGAAGGAGAGAGAGAGACAAAGATGGAGACAGAAATGGAAAGAGGGAGAGGGAGAGACAGAGAGAGGAGAGAAATATATGTGCTATTTTTCCTTTGAGTGGGAGAGAGCTGAACCTATCTCTGACCTGGATAGATCAACAAATAAGGCAACTTGAAAGTGCTTTTCACCAAACATGAAGCAGCTGAAACCACCCTTCAGGAAGCAAGGGAGGGCTAGGGAAGGGGCTCTAGCAAGAAGACAGGCAGGAAGTGATAAAGGCTTGCAGTCATGAAAACATATCTCGATAGAGGACCTCGTATTCCTTATTATGAGGTGATAAGAGCTAAGATTTGAAGAGTAACAGGCAAAAAAGAAGCATCAGCTTCCTATTTGTTTTCTTTATTGTATTGCTAGAATAAATTGCTGAAGGGAAATGTATTTCTAAATAGAAAGTAACAGAAGATATAGAGTTAAATTTAATGTTTTATGAATATGCAGCTAATCTAAATAAGAAACCAAGAATTTAGAAAAGATCACCCAGGCAGACCTGGCCCTCTGGCCTACTTAGTCACCAGTCTAGTTAACAGATGTCCCAACATGGAATCCCAGTGGGATGACAGGTGACCCATGAAAGCATGTGGAGCTCTTGGCTGCTCCTGCTCCAGTGAAAATCAGGTGTGACCATGGAAGTGGCCTTGAGTGGGATACCACTGCAAGGGTCCAGCTGCATATCCAGGGATTAATCAGAGACAGTGACATGCTCAGAAGGGAAGGGTAAACCTGGAAAACAGAGCAAGAACAGAAAGAGGACAAGGTGCAGGAGAAGGGACCACAGACAGGTCTGCAGCACAGAGGCCCCAAAGGGTGTCATTAGCTAGCAAGAAGCAGAGAAAAGTACAGGGACAGGGGAATGCTGGGAAGGAACTCCAGAGAGATGCAGAATCACTAACTGGCCAGTCATCCTTAATTTTGAAGTTAATTTTTTTTTAAAATTTCAACTATTTTAAAGTCATCTGAGAGACTGAATGTAACAAGTCTTTTTCTGTACTGCCAGCCAGCTCCCAAACAATGACATGGAGATTTTTTATTAATTATGAAAACTCAGCCTATAGCTTAGGCTTGTTCCTAACTAGCTCTTATAACTTAAATTAATCCACTTCTATTCATCAACTTTGGGAGACCAGCTCCCACATATTCCCTCCAGGGTACTCTTGAGCAGTGAGAAAAGAGGAATTTGTAGATAGAGGGATAGAGAGAGAGACAGAGAGAAAACATAGAATAGCCCTCAGGAGGGCCTGGGTCTCAACCCACCAGCCCCTTTTGTCTCTACTAAAGGGCATTATAAAAGAAATGCCGAGGGGTGAGGCAAAAGACCTCCCCCAGCACAGCCAAGTGTAGACCATCCCAAACTCCTGGTGACCTTGCACGTGGTCCAGCCATCCCCTAATGCAACCCTGCTGTGTAAAGCAAGCTCAGATCTCATTAGGAAATCTTTGTGGGCTCCCACAATCTACATTTTACCATGTGGCTTTTTACCTTTCTTTCATTCTGTGTGTCTGACTCCCTCCACATGTTGCTGGCATCTCCCCTGTGCCTCCTACTTCCTCTCTCTGCCCGGAAGTCCCTCCTATTCTGCCTGCCTACTTATTGGTCGTTAGGCTCCAATCACAGCAATATATCTTCACACAGTGTACAAATATCCCACAACAACTCAACAGTGCTGTGTGGTTTTTCCTGAAAAGACTGCTAGGTGCCCTTCCTCATGTCTGTCCCCTCGGAAGCACTGAGGATGAGGAGCCATCAGACAGTGGGAACCTGGGGTCTTTTCTCCTTCTGTTCATGAGCCTTGTGGAAGGAAAGTGGGCCGGGGAGGTAGGGAGGGGAGACAACATGAAAAAGAAGGAAACAGATTCCCTGTCTCTTTAGGAAAGAGAAAATGGATAAGAAACATTAGGTGGATAAAGAAAGCCTTGGGGAGGAGACTGTGAAGTGGGAAGAAAAGAGGAAAATGTAGAGAAAACATGCAGGTGGGGGACGTAGGAAATGCAGCACAAAATTCTTACCACCAAAAGCAGCACTTGATTACTTTTTTAAATGAGGAAAATAATACAGAAATTTTTCCTCCTAAAAATCTTTACAAATACTGTGGAGTAATTAGTGTCTAAACTGTGGGAGGTTCTTTTCTAAACATTTAGGTTGGCTCTTTCTTTCTCTCTCTTTCTTGGTTTCTTTCTCTTTTCCTCTTAGTTCCCCTTCTCTTTATCTATTTGTGATCATGTTTTCTTTTTCTAACTAGATATGGTAATGTAAATATTTTCCCATGTTACTGAAGCACATATACACTGTAACATATAATATCAGAAAGCACTACAGTAACTCCACAGAGCTGGCAATGGAGCTCGACTCCTTGACTTCAAATCTCAGCTCAAGTGCTAGCTCAGGCAAGAACTTCTTGGTGCTTCAGTTTCTTTATCTGAAAAAAAAAAAAGAAGAAAGAAAGGATGCTCACTTCACATAACAACAAATACAAAATCCCCCAAAATGTATCCTGAATGAGATTAGCACAAATATTAATCTGCCTGCGTGCATCTGTTTCTGATATTACTGCTAGAAGCCATTTTTCTGTTCTTAGTGAACACCCTGTGTCTGGGAACCGTCCATGCAATACTAACTTAAATCATAAGGAATGTCTTTTAAAAAGGAGTACACAGCATCAGAGTGCTAATCAAAGCTGTCACCAACACACTGTCTCGGCAGCATCACAACAGAGTAGGATGAGAAAAAGTCAGTAACTGTGCAAAGCTGTTAATGTTGCATTGATAATTAGGGTAATCTTTTAGTATACATTTGAGAATGAGGTCCCAGATTTAATGACTTAAGTGAAGTCGAAGGGTTGTGGTCAGGAGCCAAGGAGACAGCCTTGGACAGGCAGAACTCCAGGTTAGAAGACCACTGAGGGGTGGCAAAGTGGGGCTCTGATGTGCTTCGTGAGCTCATGCAGGCTTCCCAAAATGGAAACCTGGACCTGCTCCCTAAACTCTCTTGGCCTGCCCGCCTTCCCTTCTTCCTCCCTCCCTCCCTAATTAGCATAGAAATTAATGGGGTTTGTTATGGCGTTTTGCTACATACTTCCTATTAATCATTCTGCTCCAGGTCCCCTCAGGCCTCCTCCTACTCTTCTCTGGCTCCGAGTGGTCCCCTCTGCCTTCATGTCACATGTATTCGCTTTTGTCCCCTTCCCACTTAAGATCTCCTTTNCCNTTCTAATGGTTCCTTTTTAGTTTTGTGACCTATACTCATATCCTTCCACAAATATAAAAATTGAAACATAGGATCTTCACATGAGAGAAAACACTGGGCAAGTGCTCCCTTGTGNCTCGGTTTCTTTATCTCATTCCTGGATCTGCTCTTTCCAAGTGGTCACATTAGTCTAATAGTGGCTGGGGTGGTAAGCTTGCTCTTATTTTTCTGTAAAATGTTCACAATTGGAGAAGACTGTTCTAGTAAAGGAAATCAGAGTGCAACTTCAGAAGGACAGACCCACAGCCACATGTGGAGGAAACTCCCCACAGCTATCCTCCTTTGGCACTCATGGGGACTGGCTTTGGTGATGTGTTTAAAATGAAACTCAGTCCTCAGTTGAAAATCATAAAGGAGAGATGCCACATATTTAAGTTTTCATTTGATTGGATTGTGTTCTCCTGAGTTGAAAATCAAAAACCATTCTAAGTTTATATGTACACTCTTAGTTAGGGTTTCTATTGCTGTGAAGAGACACAATGACATAGCAACTCTGATAACATTTCATTGTAGCTGGCTTACAGTTTCAGAGGTTTAGTCCATTATTGTCATGGTGGGAAGCAGGCAGACATGGTTCTGGAGAAGGAGCTGAGAGGTCTACATCTGGATCCAATGGCAGCAGGAAAAACAGCGAGTGACACTGGGCCTTGCTTGAGCTTCCGAGACCTCAAAGCCTGCCCCCCCCCAACACACTTCCTCCAACAAGGCCACACCCCTAATAGTGCCACTCCCTATGAGTCTACAGGTCCATTTTCTTTCAAACTACCACACATGTTCAAACAAAAGTAGAGTAAAATAGGGCAATAAAAACTTTGAGTTCATCACTTGTATCTTAATGAACATTGCCATAACTGAAACTTATTTTTATGTGTAAAAATGAATTACAATCAAAAAAGTGAAGTATAAAGTAAATCCTTTAACTCACAAACCCAAACTTAAGAGTAGTATTTCTAGTAAAATTTTTAATATTCTTAGTGATAAGGTTACTGAATTTTTATTCNTATGTCATTGGGTCTATTCTTTTTCTCAAATTTGATATAATCTCATCTGGATGTAACAGTCACAGATTTTTTTAATTAGTGGAATCCAAATTAGTGGCATGTTTGTGTATTTTAAGGACAGAAAAGTACATTAATATTTAGGGGGAAATATCTATGGATAGAACTGAGTGCTTTTTCAGAGTTAGATAAAGGCACTGAAGAAAAAGATATTTCTCAAAGATTTAGTTAGAGGAAAAGAAAAGACATCTGTGTTATGTGGATAATAATTTGGAAGGGTACAGAATTCATATATGATCAACATGGGACCTGTGAGTGACATTTTTGGCTGCAGTGCAGTGGCAGGCACGATGCCTGTGGCTACAGATGGTACAAATGCCCTGAAACAAGCAGCAATTGATGAGGAAGGGAAGTACTACAACAGAGGAGGCACACATTGGTCCATACTCACCTAATTCTACCTGTAGAGGAAGGATGGTAGGCGTTAGATGGATAAAGAGGCTAGGAAAGACTGTAGGGACTGTAGGGACCAGAGCACATCCCAAATGTGGGTCACACAATAAGAAGGACCAGAAGGATGTAGTCACAATGTCCTTGTCAGGAAGGGGCTTGTGAGCCGTGTTAAACTGACTTTCCGTTGAAATCACAGAATGTCACTGAAGTGTTCTAAGCAGGGAAGCAACATTATAGCTCTGTTTGTAGGATCCTCTTAAATGCAGAGGGCACGTGGGTTAGAGGCTGGAAGTTGGTGGCTGAGGTAGTAGTGTGAACAGGGGGTGGCCCACAGTGGGAAGACTGCACGGAGACAGAGTGCAGGAGTATTGTCCAGGCTGAGGATGGATGCCAGACTGGTTCTTCAGCTCAAGTGGTTCAGTGCTATTCTCCAAGATGAGGTACTCTGGCTAAGGGGAGGAGTTGTGGAGATGTAGAGATGTTGAGTTTCTAAGACATCATGGGAGAGTAACATGTGGTGGTTGGACAAGTGAGCTTGGAGACAAATGAAGCCATGTAGTGGTGAGCCTAGGAAGGAACCCAGGAGAGAAACAGCCAAGAAAGAAGAGCCAGAGTGGCCAGAGGAGGACAGGAAAGGGGGATGCAAGGGCCAGGAGNGTTTCCAGAGGCAGAAACTAGTCAACAGTGTCAACTCTGCCACTTAGGAAGTGTGAGTGATTAGTTGCCCATTGATACTACTATAATTAGAAGGAGGGAGCTGCTTAGGCTGTTGGAGCTGATTCAGTGGAGGAGTGATGGCAGAGGCAGTTTGTGGGGATTGACAGTGACTGGTAGGGGCGGGGGAAGGAGAGAATAGCACAAGCTGGTCCTGAAGGGTGAGCCTAGAAAGGCAGATGCCAGGAGGAAAGTGGAGACCACAACAGTCTTTTGTTTTCTGTGTCTGGTAATATTGATAGGTCAAAAACAGGAGGGGAGTGTTGAGCCCAAGATGATTTGAGCATTATCGTTTTTTGTCAATTTTTAACTAATAAATACGTAAGTTTTTGAACTTTTATTGTGAAGAGTAATAGTCACTATAGAAACTATAACTGTCAATGACTATCTCTTTTCTCAAAGTTGTTATAATCTGATTTGAAAACAATATATAATGATTAAAATCAACTAGCAAATAGAGCTCAGAAATACTCCTTAATGTCAACAATAATTTATTTTTTATTTTAAAATTACCTTTAAAGTGCGTGTGTGTGTGTGTGTGTGTGTGTGTGTGTGTGTGTGTGTGTGTGTGCATGTTGAAACCAGAGGACAAACTCAAGTGTTGTTTCCTTCAGGTGCTGTTCGCCTGTTTTTGAGACAGGTCCCTCATTGGCCAGGAACTCACTGGTTAGGCTAGGCTGGCTGTACCCACTACCCACCACCACCACCCAGCACTGTGATTAAACAGCTCTTCACTCTCTTCGTCCTGAGCCTTTTCTCCACCGTGTTTTGCCTTTGATGACATGAATTGTTTTCTTCTCTGTTTTAATTTCTTTTATTTCTATCTCACTATGATGACCAGGCTGCCCTTCCTGCCTCAGGCTCCCAAGTGCTGCTGGGACTGCAGGTGTGCTTGAGAATACCTGACCGTATTTCTGAAGGGCTGATTTATTTGGATTGTNTGATTTTTCTCATGAATCAAGTGATGTGTCTGGGGCAGGATNTCCAGGGAAGCAAACCTTTCCTGGGCATCGCAGCAGGAGGTTGGGCTCATTATTAATAACATCGACTATAAATATTATGAAATGGTTGTACTATCTTTTCAGTGGGTCCATGTCTTGAGGATGCTGTGTGTCCTCTAGCATTCAGCCTCCAGTTAGTTCAGCATCATTTTAATTCTTATCTGAATTGTTTGGATGGTTGCAAGATGGTCCTTTCCTAACTCCATCCTTTCTTATTTGTCGATTCCTGCATTCTACAGGAGGTGGGGGGCGGGGGCGCGGATCTTTCTGTGTCTTTGTGTCTCTTTATTCTTCCTCTTGCTCTATCACCCAAATGGACTCATGGGTACTTTCAGAAACTAATTCTCTCCATTACCGGCTCCCACTCACTCTCTCCCCTCTCCTCCATTTCCCCACCTCTTTTTTCTTTTCCCTTCAGACTTTCCTTTCCATTATCTCAATTGCTAGTAATTTGCTGTGAGTGTACAGGGGANAAATCTGGCAGAGACACATGATGCCTGGTTGGACAGTGGTCACTGGCTGCACCCAGCTCAGGCGACAAGAACTCTATTAAGCTTCTCTGACTAATGTTAGAACACAAATTAACTGCTAGTGTTTTGTACACATTTTTGCTGTTTTAAAAACACTCCCCTAGCTTTTGAGATTATAGCTGCCTGTGCTTGGTAAAGTACCACATTTTGTACAATTTACAAAAACAACTGAAAGTGTAAATAATCTGGGGTCATTAAACTCTTTTGTTAAATTAACTGAACTGTGGCCAGTGCTACAATTGAGAATGTTAATGACCTCCTTCAGGGCCCAGGGGAGCATCTGAGGACGCAGTAACAGGACAGACTATGCAAGAGACACTGAACCAGTTATTAGAGAGCGGAGTTGGGAAGTCCAAGCATCCAATTTCCTCTGAGTTTCTATGCAGAGAACTCAGGGACACTTGTGATATCCTATATGAGGAAGTCACAAAAGAGTAACAGTCAAGACTCATTGCTTATTGTATGTAGGTGCAGTTCTTCTGCTGTACATAATGATCTAATTAATTCACCTAATTAGAAAAACAAAGGGGTACATTGCCTCACATGTATCCTACTGACACAATGTATTAGGATTTGTTGCCACACAAGCAACTACTTCAAACAGTATGGCGAGGTCTCCTTTCCCATTTAGATTATAACACATCCACTGATGCTATGGTCCAAGGTCACATGGCAGGTCATTGAAGAGTCAGGACTCAGCCTCAGAAGAGAACCACTAACTTTCACCAGTTAAGATAACTACCTTCTCTCTCTCCAGTCTTTATTATAGTCAAATGCATAGCACTGTCTTAATGTGCATTGTGGTACATTTCAGTGGCATTACACACATTGTACAATTATCGTAATGAAAACTGAAACTATGCCCACCATAGTTTCATAGTTTCACCACTGCTCACCACCCTTTTCCCTATGCCTGCGAACCACCGTTCATTACATATTCTCTATGAATTTGACCGTTCTTGGTCCCCACTCATGAAAGCATGATCACACAATGACTTTTTGTGAGAAGTCTTGGCATGATGTCCTCAAGGTTTGTCCATGTTTATACTTTGGAATTTCTTCCTTTTCAGAGATAAATAATACCCCATTGTGTCCATGTGAACCACATTGGTTGACTCATTTTCAGTTTGGGGTGTATAGATCTGTTAGCTCCTTGGTTAAGCTTATTTTTTTTCAATTGAAATTAATTATTTTCTTATTTTCCCCTTTGGATAGATCATTGCTGGCATATAGGATGCCACTGATTTTTTTTCTGTGTGGATTCAGTGTCCTGCAACATCACTGAATTGAATTATTACTTCAAAACAACTTTGTGGTAGAGTCATTAGAGTTTTCTCTACATACAATCGTGTCATCTGAAAGCAGAAACTCACCTATTTTCTGACAGGATTGGTTGTGTTTTGCTTCCTTTTCTTGCCTGCTGTCCCTGGTTAGGACTTACAGTGCTATGTTTACTAGGAGTAACAAGACATATCATCCTTGTCTTGTTTCTTTATCTTAAACTTCCAATTTTTCAATACTGAGTGTGATGTGCTAACTGTGGACTTTTCATATATGGCCTCAACTGTGTCTCCGTACACTTTTTCTATACCTAATTCATTGGGAGTTTTTATTGTATGGGGATGGTGATCTTGTCAAATGCCGTTTCTGCAACTATGGAGATGGTCATGTTTTTGTCTTTTATTCTGTTGATATGGCGTATTGTGCTTTTTGATTTGCTGATGTTGACACACCCTGTATCTCAAGGATAAATCACGTTTGGCTGTGGTGTTAGATCCTTTGGAAATACTGTTGTGTTGAACTTACTGGTTTTGCCTTGAAGATTCTTGGATCTGTTATTATTCTGCATCTTCTTTTCTTTGTGGTGTCTTTTCCTTATTTTCATATCAAGGTAATTCTGGCCCTGCAGAAAGAGTTTGGAATAATGTCTGTCCCTTATACTGAAGATGGTAGAGACTGTCAGTAAGCCCTATTTAAACATTTAATGAAATGCACCATTAAAGCCAGTAGGTTCTTGGGGGGGTGATGGTAAATTTTTGATTTCTGATTCAATCTCTTCCCTTGTTAATGCTTGGACTTTCTATTATCTAAAGGAGAATGTTCACAGGAAAAAAATTTAAGAGTGTTATTGTTCTTAATATTAATGGACAAGTATCTAGGGTGCTACATTTTTGTACAATACTGACATTTACTTTGAAATAGATGATTTTAATTGTGTCAAAGAAGTGCCCTAGTTTTCTTAAATTACCAGGAATTTCTTCTTCTTCTCTTCTCACCTTAATTGCCTCCCCTCCTCCCCTCCTTTTCTTCTTCTTTCCCCTTCTTCCTCCTCTAGAACAGATGTTGTTGATTGTTAAAACATCTTTCATAGCTAGGTGTGCTAGTACATGCTTGTAATACCAGAACTTGGGAAACTGAGGCAGGAGTATCTGGAGGCAACTAATGAAGCCCTCTCTCAGGAAAAACAAAAAACAAAACAAAACAAAAACCTGCCTTTCATACATGAGTTGGGGTACCACTGTGATTTCCTCATTTTGATCTCTTGCCGAGATGACATACACGGAGATTTCCTAACAGTTCCCACCTTTACACACCTGTAACAAATTCCACTTGGTNCTGGTGAATCTCTAACTTCCTTGTTTGTTTTCAAAGAAGTCCTGATTTCTTGGAGATTTTGTAGCATTATTTATAAAATGTTTCCATATTTAACAGAGCCAGCAAATTTCAGAAAGCAAATTCCATTTTTTTCTGTATGAATTTTAACCCGTTATTACCCATGGTAGACTTGTTAAGATTCACAAGCAAACCCCAAGCCTGGTATTGGGGCCACTGCTTGAAGAACTTTCTTCCTACTCATTTCTATCTTTGGTTTTATCTGTCTGATTGTTTGTGCTGTTTGTTTTGTTTTGTTTTCATTTTTGTTTTTTTTTTATTTTTGCAATTAGGTTGTTCTTCTCTTCAAATTTTCTATACGTTTTTTCTCCCTGTGTGTGTGTGTGTGTGTGTGTGTGTGTGTGTGTGTGTGT
>LZPO01108381.1:16299-29048 GCA_001675575.1 Neotoma lepida | reverse complement strand
ATATATATATATATATATATATATATATATATATATACCACAAGGAAAATAAGCAATGACCACTTTCATTCAAGGTACTTAGATATGCAAAGTCTGAGATAGAGTCTCACTGTTGGCCTCTGTATCGCCCTTCATGGTGCCAGGATGCAATCATATGTCCTCAAGAACTAAGGAAAGAGCCAAGTGTGTGGCTCACATTTGTCATCCTAGAACTAAGGAAACCCAAGCAGGATTGCTGTTGGTCAAGCCCANCCTGGGCTGCAGAGCCAGACCCTGCCCAGAAACAAGCAAATGAAAACAAGAACTAAACTAAGGAACTTCAGTTCATCCCGATTAAATTTTGTCATGTTAAAATCATGATACTAGATTTTAGTATCATGTCTAAAGCCATTTTTAAATATTAAACTTTACTTGCTTTAACAATATTTTACTTATTTTAGAAAATACAAATAAATTTTTCTGCAGCAATATTTCACTTATTTTAAAAAATACACATAAATTTAAACTCATCCAAATTTCTGTTATTTGGAAATAATATCATTACTGTATTTAAATATATGCTCCCACAATTTTCTCGGAATGTGTATATCATATATAAATACATTTTTACACATTCAAAATAAAATTGCTACCTTGTATCTCATATACCACATTCTATATTTAACATTCTAGATGACGATTTTTCAAAACTTTATTTTAATGGTGTTTTAATACTCTATCACATGATATCTATCACTTTTCTGATTATTAATCTCTTTAAGAGGAATCTCTGGGTCAAAGGGCATTCTTATTTCTTTCACCTTTCATCTTTCTTAACAGCTATAAATTTAAGCACCATGCCTTCTGTGTCTTCATCTCATAAATTAAAATCTGGACACAAATTGAAGACAAACTGCCCTAGGAAATTCAAGGAACACGTTGTAAAAGTATCCCTTGGGACTGACTTTCAAAGAAACANTCAAGTGACTTTATCATCATTACCCTAGCCCATGTACACCTCAGCTGTACTACTCGAAAACAAAGAACAAACCTTTGTTGTTTATGTCCCAGCCAGATGTTTGGTAGTGGCTTGCATTCTGTCACAGCAAGCCAAAAAGAGAAATGCAAGTCAGATAAAAACAGGCCAATCTGAATCCCNTTAGATGNCGGCACAGGAAAGATCTGCCNACTGACAATTTGATGCTACTCTGGACAGAGCCTTGTGGCTTGGGACCTGACCCATTCCCATTTCAAAATACTCGCTGACAGTTTGGGACAGGAAGCTCCTATATGCTTTCTCTTCAGACGGGAGGAAGCTGGGAGGTGACAGAATCAGAGCACAGGCTGTGTTTTACCGACTAGGACAGTCTCATGGGAAAGAGGACTGGTGTTAACTGCTTTCCTTTCTCATCGCTGATCAAATGATTGATAGGAGGCGATTTAAGGGAGGGAANGCTTAGTTTGGCTCACAGTGTGAGACGATCCAGTCCATCACGACGAGGAAGGCACAGCTGCAGGCTGCAGCATGGCATGCGGCTGGGCTATCTCACCACCTCCAATCTCTGCAGAACACAGATGAATAGCTATACCCTTTCGGCCTACCCCCGTGAGCCACTTCTTCCTAAAGTTTGCACAGTCTCCCAAAATAGCACTACCCTCTGTAGTGTAGCCAAGGTTCAAACACGTGCCTATGATGGAACATTTCCCATTCAAACAGCAGCGTTCTCTCCCTGGCCTCCACACACTCGTGGCTATCTCATAGTGCAAAGTGCAGGCACTTCAGAAATCACCGTAATCCAACACTTTCAACATTGTCCCAAAGTCTCTTCAGAGACTCAAAGCTGTCTGCTAACTGTGAGCAGCTGAAAACCGAAAGACCCACAGAGTAAACATCCCTTTTCCAAAGGGGAACAGTGGGAGCATGGTAGGGAGGGGCCGCATCAAAGGGAGGCTGAAACAGCAGGCGACACTTGAGCTTGAGGACACAGGCTCGTTTCCTTTATTGCTAAGACTTGTGAAAAGGACTTGGAACTTCCATGTGTACTATACAGGGTCAATAAAAGCAAATCAAAATACCATTCAAAGAAAACCACGACTGAGATGAAAGAAGTGTAAATTCAGCACCAAAAAAAGTTGGTCTCTCCACTCTCCACTGGTTAGGCCCCCACCTGCCTTGTTTGCACGTCTCTTGGTCCAGTGTACAATTTGGGACCCCATCAAGTGANACCTCCAACAGTAAGGAACACTTTATGAACATTTACAGTTAGTGATTGAGGTGGGAGGGCCCAGCCCTCTGTGGGAGGTGTTCTGCATGGCTGTGTTTACTTTTTTATACGACCTAGGACCACCTGCCCAGACTGGCACCTCCCACAGCAGGCTGGGCCCTCCCACATCGGTCATTAATAAAGAAAATGACCCACGGACTTGCCCACAGGCCAATCTGATGGAGTCATCCTTCTCAGCTGAGGTTCTTCCTTCTCAGATAGATGACTCCAGCTTTTCTCTAGTCCACAAAAGACTAACCAGCACACACACTGATACACAGAATTAAAAATAAAAATAAATCAAAGAAAAGAAATAGGTTGATTTAACTCTAAGATCCTCTCAAATCCGAGAGCATATGATGTTCTGGCCATACCCCTTCCCCCACACCCCTTTTGGAATACAATGAATAATAGCATCACACAAAATTGCAGTGAAAATTCTGTGGTAAAAGAAAAAAAACAGTTTTAAAAAGGTTGAGATGTATTGATGAGAGTTTAGAACAAATCCTAGAATTCCAAGAGATGTTGAAGCCTTTAATATTCTGTTATACATCATAATTATCAAGACACAAGACATATAAATATATAGGTCCCCAAGTCTATTTAAACCTGATACTTCCATTTTGTGCAGCACCGACTCATGTATTTAGTTTGGAACACCATGGTTTATGACTGTTTCATTGCTCAGAACCAGGACACTAGCACACAAAATCACTATGTGTAAAAACATAGATCACTGTTCGCTTCTATGGACATGGCAAGCCTGGTCTGTTGAGTGTCGGTCGTGAAAATTGTGGACTACAAACTAATCTTTCCATTTCAGTAGGAGCTGGTCCGACCCCACCACCACCACCCCATCCTCTCTGAAGTTCTTTCCTTTAGTATGACTGACACCTATTTGTGAGCTTTCAATGCCAGGGAAAAACTGGTACAAAGGTTTTGTGGCCATGAAACAAAATAGAACTGCCTGGTATAATTCTACATCTTATTAATCTGTAAGGGGGTTTTCTTTTTCAAATTCAGTGTCTTCCTCCTGCTCTCATGTTCACACATCATATTTATTCCTTCTTATTTTCCAAGCTAACTGTGGAGTCCGTGTACTATGAAAGCCCAAGCTAAAGGTGGAGTCAATTCTTGTCTACAGTGCTCTGCTGTTGTAGTTTGGATAACTTTTTTAAAAGGTTCTCACTTCTACTTCAGCTCAGTGATCACATTTTGGTCTTTTCTTCTCTTGTCATGAGTCACAAGAGAAAGAAAACCAAATGCCAAAGCTTTTNTAAAGTCACAATTACACAGCAGCTGACAGGGAGTCAGAAGCCTCCAGTGGATGTGATGAATTGAGGCGTGGTGGGGTTTCCAGTAGGAGACTGGAAATGCTATTGTAGTCAGAAGAGTGAGTCATTCACCGTTCTCTTCAACAATCGCTTCGCTGCCTCTTTCTATATTAGGGTTATGGTGCTTGGGCAAATTCGTGGTCACTGACAGGAAAATCTCCCTTGCAACTACCACAAGCACCTGAAGGTGAAAACAGTCTCCAAGCCCGACCCTTGGGAGAGGAACAGGAGATGGGAAATCTGCTCCTTTAGGTTCAACTCATAATTGCAGTGTCTTTGGATTTTTTCTTTTACATTCCAATTTATAAAAATAAGAGCAATGAGCTACCGAATAGCTCAAACTCTGATAATTACAGAGGAGTGAAAGTTCTAGAAGAACCACAATAATGGTATTTTAAAAAACCAGAAAGTTGGGACTGAAGAGATGGCTCAAAGGTTAAGAGCACTGGCTAATCTCTCAGAGGCATCTGACAATCATTTGTACCTCCAGTTCCAAGGGCTATAACCCCCCTTTCTGTCCCCTTTGGGCACTACAGACACATGGTAGACATACATACAGGCAAAGTGCCCACACACATGAAGTAAATCTTAAAAACCAAAGAACCTAAAGGTTTCTGAAGCCTCTTCCTCTCCTTCCTTTTTCTCTTTCTCCACCTTCCCCTTTAAAAGGGTGATCTTGGTATAGAACCCTCACTGGCCTGGAATTCACTGTATAGACCAAGGTGACTTCAAACTTTCAGCAATCCTCAGGAAGCCTCAGCTTCCCAAGTGTTGAGTTTCTGAAATATTTAAATTACATCAAAACTAGATTAAGATGATGTCCTAGAAAATAAACACCAAGTTGTGAATTTCATTTATCTATGTATTTTTATAAATGTCATTTCCTAAGAAGAAGAAAACAAAAGTGTAAGTGTGTCCCTGTTAACCTCTGATAGTATTCTGCCCTGAGCCTTCATCCCACAGAGTCAGCCTATGATGCTTGCCATAGAGAGTCTTGTCCAGTAGTTTTTCTATTTAATTCTTACTGTTTTCTTCTTCCATGATACACAATAACATTTGGGTCTATGGTTTTTCTTTCTTAACAGTTGCCACCATAATGCAATGCTAAAGAGACTGAGGAGAGTGCTTTGAACCTTCTCTTTGCTTTTATAGGGACTGATGCAGAGCTGCAACCAGATGCATGCTTCCTACCTCTTTCAGCAAGACAAACACTATGACCTGTCCTATGACACNGGAGACAAAGCCCTGCAGTGTGGCCGCCACGTTGATGTCTTTAAATTATGGCTCATGTGGAGAGCAAAGGTGAGCATAGACCAGCTGAATGGCAACTAAAGAAAAGAAAGCCTATATGACAAAGGTTGTAAAAAGTGATTGCTAGATGGGAAATTACTCGGGGAATTCTCTTTGATCCTATATCTGCATACCCACATTCTCAATGGGCAAGAGCACAATTAAACCCATCCTTTGTCTCCTCTCAAGTACAGTTGTTTCTAAAGCTNTCAACTCAAAAACCCATTTNGACGCATCTGGCAGAGCACCCTGATTTTTTAAGAGGCACCTCTCACTGTTGTCATCCTCATTGCTATTTGCTCTACTTTGTGCCGTCCTCTCCATCTTGAGTGATCATCCATCTTGATGACTGATCGCCTGGGTAGATTAGTGTGTTTATAGAAGGAAACCAGAATCCAAAATGCCTACCATGATGGCTTATTTTGGATACTTCAAGGGGTACTCCCAATGAGAAAACACTTTTCAAGACTCTAGAAGTGTCCAGTTCTTTGTGTGGGGTTCTGTGTACCTTAAAATTTACCTAGAGATGATCCTTCATCTACCAGCAAAGTAATTTTTGTAGCTGTTGGTACAGTACAGAGTGGGCCTCTTCTCGGCCTTCTGGAGGCAGACATGTTAAATGTAAGGAAGCTGCAAGGGTCAGAGATCATGTTTTTATTAGTTTGTTGATAATTTCATGCATGTATGTAGTGCATTCTAATCATACTTGTCACTCCACGCTTTCCTATCCATCCCACCCCCCAAAGCCCAAGTCTAAATCCCACCTTCCTGTCTTTTGGATGGCCTTTTGACTTTGCTTTGTGACCCACTGAGTTTAATTTTGACTAGACTCTCANTTTACATGAAAGAAAGATCACCAGACACTCAGTAAGCTAAGGCAAAGGGACTAGAGGGAATTTGGTACCAGCCCGTCTTTAGAGGAGGGTCTTGTCTCACAGTCATGTACTTGTCACAGCCACATTTCCATGGTTGTCCTTGCAGGGAAAAGTTGACTTCTGTGACAGGCATGGCCAGGGAGCTTTGGAAAAGGTTGACTCCGGTGACAGGCATGGCTGGGGAGCTTCAGATGGGATAATTATCCTCACTTCTGGTCTAGGTTGAGGGATTGCACTTATTTTGATAACTCTTATCATTTTATCTTGGGAAAAAAAGCTTTAAGTTGAAAGCCAAATGGAAAATTTTCTATTTGGCTGTCCAGACATTTGAAGCTTTGTGTAACAAATTGAAAAAAGCTCTTACGTAACGTAGCTGGTGACCTTCCTTTTTCACCTCTCTGAGGGCTTTTATTTAGAGGCTGGGAAAGCTTGCCCCTTCACCTTCATCTCAGGGTTGATCCTACTCTTGCTGTTTGATCCATACCTGACGTTTCTTTCATTTCCCCCAGGAATCAGGACCTGAAATGTGCTTTGCATGGGCTGTGTTGGGTCTTCCCTTTGGGGGATGATAAGGCCCTGTACAAAAGGGGAAAACATACCCATCTTATCTCCATTATAGTTACAGTTGCTTCCTTTGGTTCCCGTGCTGAGTTAGGTGGTATACCAGTTCCGAGGGCACTGACTGCTTTTCTGAGATTTCCATTTGCACTTATCAGATACAGGTACTAAAGAAGGAAAGGCATTTTGGAAATCTGTTCCCTAGTGTGCCCAGACATTGGTTAAATAGCTCCAGTCCAAGGCTGTTATACTGTATTGCATAAGTCCAGAAGCAAGTTTTCCAGAGCTGAGAAGTAAAAGACTTCAATGGCATAGTCACTCAGCTGACATATGAGTCATGCATCACAAAGGACAACACCAAAAAGCTAGGCAGAATGACAGGCTTCCTAAGACTCATTTGCTGGATCAACTGACATTCAGTGAGTGCCTGTTTATTCTTACTGAGGCATATAGGGAGTTTGGGGATGGATAATTTACAACACTAGTGGGAGCCAAGCAGGCATGTGGGGGGGTCCCCTGACAAGGCTTCTTGTCTACAGGAAAAGACTAGCCCAGCCCTTCTGTTATTAATGACTTCCATGATTGCATCTATGAGCTGCAGAGGCAAATTTTCCCCTTGAGTAATCAAAATAATTGCCTGGGGAATTAAGCCCTGGGAACAAAAGGAGTCAGCTGTGGGCCCTAGTAATGAAAAGGAACAAATGCACCTGGAGGGGCATGAAAAGGGAGCAATCAGCAGAGAAGCCTCCAGGAGCAGTCTCATCGCAGCTTGGCGGAGCTGGAAAGGGCAGGATGGCCGNCAGTCTCCAGAGGACTCATGTCCTTCCCCCATTTCCAGCTGAGAGCCACCCACATGCCTGGTCTGCCTACTATTTTTCCTTCTTTTCTTTTGTAGGGAACTACTGGGTTTGAAGCACATATTGATAAGTGTTTGGAGCTGGCCGAGTATTTATACAATATCATAAAGAACCGAGAAGGCTATGAAATGGTGTTTGATGGGAAGGTATGTACTCCCAGTTCAAGAGTCCCCACACATGTCTTCAGTCCCACTCTTTACCCCTGGCATTTTCTGATGTCAGTAGTGTGCTGTCTAGCTAAGTGGGACCATTACAANGGGAAGCAAAGGATGGCTCCTGTGAGCTGGAATAAAGATCAGACTCACAAATAATTCTAGAGTGTGAAAGTGAGACACTCCAAAGGCAATTACTCATTTAAATGCAGGAATTATCTTCTGAACCTGAAGAATAGGTACATTTGAACCATCCTTGGAATTCTGGACTGAGTCTGAACCCTACTTTCTTCTTTGCAGCCTCAGCACACAAATGTGTGTTTCTGGTTCGTGCCTCCCAGTCTGCGAGTTCTGGAAGACAATGAAGAAAGAATGAGCCGCCTCTCCAAGGTAGAGAGATGCTGAGGGGTCCTTCACTATATGCGTCTTCTTTACCACATGAAACGTCTTTATGGGGAACACCAGCTGGTACCTGGACCCAGCCCCTCAAGGATGTGCAAAGTCTGTATTTCCTGACTTTTCACAATTCCATTTGTTTGTTTCTAAAGAGAGAGTTTATGATGTCTTAAAATAATTGATTGGGTGATAATCTCCACCAACATTCAGAAAGCACCAAGAACTGTCCTCGAAGGTTCCTGGTTTTTGAAGGGAAACAGATACTCAGTTACAAGTACAAAAGAGACTTCAAGTATGGGAAAAGGCTGCTGCAGGCCCTCTTAAGATACTAAGGTCAAGACTACCCAGGGGAAGAGCAATAATATTAACAGCTACCATTAACAGTGTGCATTGTGCCCCAGGCTCAACATTTATCAGGTTTTAGGTCACTTGAAGTCACATAGCATCAGGTGTGAATTGATGTGGCCAAGCACTGTTGCTGTCCCGTTTTACTGAATGACAGGGAGAAAATGGAAATTCCCCCAAATTGCACAGTAAGTCTGACTCCAGGAGCTTCAAAGTCTCCTTTGGTCAGGAAGTATTGTTTTTACCTTTTATCTCTACCTGCTCCCAACATCTACACATGGGTGAAGTGTGTTTTCTGGTATACAGCATCACAGTGCTATAGGAATGGGAAACTAGGGGTGATCATATATACTTGAACTTCAGAAGGTTAGCTGCTGTAGGCATTTTTTTTTCAATGATTAGAGGAGGCTGGAGGCACAGCCAGGTTAGGCAGACATGTGCTCCCCACTGCTAAGAATCTCACCTTATCTTACTGACCTTCTGGAACAATTCATTCCCTCTATGTAAGGGGAAGAATAGGATTCCTGTAGATGAAAAGTCCTCAGGAAAGTTTTTAGATATTAACATCTGCCCTTTAGCAATCCAGCACCACATTCCTCAGCAGAAGGAAACTCACATGTAGGAGACTCTTTTTTTTAATTTCTCAGTGTGTGTTATAAATGAGTACATGTTCACACATGTAGAAAATGTAGATGTGTGTGCATATTCCCGTGTGTGCACCTGCATGTTGGAGAGAGAGCAAAGTTAAATTCTGGACAAGTCAAGGCCAAGAATCACCCAAAAGTCAATTGATGAGCTAAAGTACTGAGATTTGGAGGTTTGCAATACAATGAACTANGCAGGTTAGGTGGCTTATGGACAACAGGAATTGATTTCCCANAGTTCTGGGGGTTGGGAAATCTGAGATCAAGAAGCCAACAGATTCCATATCTGCTGAGGCCCCACTTTCTGATCCATCAATAGCTTGTTTTCACTGTACCCTCCTCTGACAGAAAGAAAGAAAAAGACCTCACTGGGCTCTCATATTCAAGGCACTAATTAATAAGGCAGAGCCTCCCAAGAACCCCATTTCCTAACTGGGGATTAGAATGGCAACATAAAAATTTGAGGGGACATAATGTTCAGTCTACAGTGAGTACTTTTCACATACTTTCTTGCACAAGGAAGGGAACGTTTA
The DNA here is from genome assembly GCA_001675575.1 of Neotoma lepida. Lineage (NCBI taxonomy): Eukaryota > Metazoa > Chordata > Mammalia > Rodentia > Cricetidae > Neotoma > Neotoma lepida. The sequence continues at coordinate 19,821 of LZPO01108381.1, read as the reverse complement.
CCAAACTTAATGGTAAATGAGCCTTTCCCAAGGCTCACTGGTAGGGAACAAAGACCTAGATAACAGAAGTGGCTATTACCAATACAAACATTCACCCCTTCGTGAGGACGTCAAGATGAGGATCTGGTAGGTGCACTTCCAGCTGCCCAGACANGCTGCTCTATGCACCACCTCTCCTGCTTCTGGTTCCTCCCTTCCATCTTCATCATCATCTTTTTTGCTGTTGCTATTCTAGGAATGGAAGTTCATGCATGCCTGGCAACTGTCCCACCTCTGAGCTACACTCTAGGCTCTCTTCTAATTATTCTTTTGTTGTGTTGTTGTTTTGTTGCTGTTGTTTCGAGACAGGGGCTTGCCATATAGCCCTGGCTGGCCTAGAAGTCACAGAGACAGCCTGCCTCTGCCTCCCAAATGCTGGGATTAAAGGTGTGCTCCACCATNCTCAGCAATTCTTGATCATTATCTGCATCTCTTTTATCAGCTTTCATAGTCCTCTACTAATTGATGATTTTCAAAAGGCCAACAAATGGATGTAATAGCAAATTGGTAAAGAAGCAATTTGGCCTCATACTTGAGGTGACTTTGTAAATGTCTGTAATTGAGACATTTTTGGTAAGATTTTAACATTGCGGAGTGTCTCTTTGATGACTGTTCTATTCCCCCATTTCATTCACACATTTCTAAGATTTAAATGCAAAAGTTTTATAACATATAGTGAAAACACATTTCCATGATAACTGTATGTTATTTCAGGAATACTAGCCCCCCTAGGGGGAAACAAGTACTTTAATTATGAAGAGGCCTGCTGGTGACATAATAGATGGTCCCCATTTTCAGCTGAATTTCTGACCATGTACATCCCACATAAGTTGAAAGCATGTCTGACTTCTCATTTCTGGCTGTGTCTTTGTTATGAACATCGAGGATCAGATGCTATGCTTACACACTCCAGTGGCAAATGCATGTGGACAGATCACACATCTGAGTAGATGCAACTGGAATGTATGTCTTGTCTTAGAGAGCTGTTCCTCACATGCAACTGCCATGTCAGTTAGAATTCAGAAAGCCCTCAATACTTCCCTGCGCTGTGCTAGGGAACAAAGGAATGAAAAAGTACTGTGCCTGCCTAGCTTCCAGCAGCTTACAGATGAGNTAGAANGAGAAATTGTATTTGTTCGTCAGTGAAAGGTCAATTCAGAAATTAGCGGGTAAGGACCACGGAGTTACAACTTAGAAGGAGAAAGATGGTGATGGGCAGGAATGGGTTCGTAGCACTGGTAGCACTGTGGGGGAATCCTGCAGAGAATCAGGATGTGGAGTCCTACAGAGGACGTAGGATGTGGACAGGGAGAGCATGCCACCGGAAGACTGATGATAGGCATGAAATGACGACAATGTAAATGGTTCAAGGGATATTTAATAAATTGCTCTTGTCAGAGCTGTAGATTCGTTTTAGTGAGCAGTTGAAGATGAATCCTTGGAGCTGATGACAAAAGGCCTTTGTGCCAAGCTAGGGAGCATGAACTCAATTTGAAACAGCAAAGAGAANCCATGAAACTGCAATGAGCAGTCTAATATAAATACTGTGATTTTGTCGGAAATATTCTTCTGTATAGAAAGTCTTGTGGATTCAGCTTTTTCCTCCCTGATAATTCTTCATATCATTAAAGGCTTTCCCCTGCAAAATACCTGTAAGTGAAAGCAATTTAAAAAGAGAATGAATGAAACTAGAAAAGGTTAGAATCACAGGAAAGTTGTCAGAAGTATGATATCTTTACTTATTTTTATTTTTATTTTATTGTGTGTGTGTGTGTGTGTGTGTGTGTGTGTGGTAGTGGGGAGTGTGCCCTCCTGGGGAGGCCAGAGGAGAGTGCTGGGTGTCTTCCTCTGTTGCTCTCAGCCGTGTTCTCTTGCTACATGGTCTCTTGCTGAACTTGAAGCTTACCATTTCAGCTAGGCTGGCTGGCCAGTGAACTCTAGGACCAGCCTGTCTCCTCCCCATAGCATCAGTGTTACAGGCGTGTGCAACTACTCCTTGTTTTGTTACATGGGTGCTTGGGGAATACAGGTCCTCATGTGTTCAAGCAAGTGCACTCACCCCACTGAGCCATCTCTCCAGGCCCTCCGAGGAGGAGGTCTGCTACTTTTATACATCACCTCACACTAAGGCTTATCCCTCATAACAATTCTATAAACAATGCTTTCTTTACAGTGGTTTTGTATTTTCTGGGGTGAAACTGTCTCCAGTCTAGTTCTGCTAAACCATTTAGCTCTGTGTCAGGACCAGATTCTTTCCATTTCCTCCCAACACTAACTAGACAATCAAGGTGGCAAGTGCCTGCTAGCCTACTGTGTGTTACTCTTACCATATTTAGAGTTTTTAATGTTTTGAGCTGGTTTTTTTTTTCTGATCTCATGAAAACTGTGTTCCTGTTTAGTTAAAAACCAAAATCGTCGCTTGCTGAGGGTTCCTAACCTAAGGGAGGTCCAGCAAAGAAAACCATTGCACTGATGTGGTCTGTCCTACAGGTGGCGCCAGTGATTAAAGCCAGAATGATGGAGTACGGGACTACAATGGTCAGCTACCAACCCCTGGGAGACAAGGTCAACTTCTTCCGCATGGTCATCTCAAACCCTGCAGCAACTCACCAAGACATTGACTTCCTCATTGAAGAAATCGAACGCCTGGGACAAGATTTGTAATCACCTCACTCATCAAACTGTTTCAATTCTCTAGGTAGACAGTTAAGTTGTCACAAACTGTGTAAATGTATTTGTAGTTTGTTCCAAAGTAAAACTATTTCTATATTGTGGTGTCACAGTAGAGTACAGTTTAAAAAATCAAAACAAACAAACAAAAAAAAGAAGCATCACTCCTTTTAAAAATCCTTTCTTAAGTTTAGAATACCTCTCTAATAATTAGTGACAAAAGGCTATGTTCTAATCAGTAAGAGAAAGCATAAAGTTGTTATAAATACTTCCCTTTTAATATAGTATGCTAATCCACCTTTATTTTCACTTCAGAGCAGTAGTACTGAATAGTACCAAATCACCCTTGAATCATAAAAGGTTCTCTGGGGTGCCGTGAAAAGGACAAAGTAAATAGAAAATGTACACTGACAATACAAACTCTTGCCTTTTTCATAGTATTAGAAAAAAATTTCTAATTTACCTAGAGCAACATTTCAAATGTATTTAAATACATATAATTTTACAAAAAGAAAAAATATATATATTAAAAGAAATCCTATTTTGTAACATATAGATTTTATTTTATATGTGTTATACAAACTGCAGGGGCAGATATAAAACCTAAGCCAGATTTATTTCTTTATTTTTTTTTCTCTCTCTCTCTTTCTTCTCATAGAGGCACAATACAACACTTTATCAAGGTAATTTTAACATAGAAACCCACAAAATTCTTTAAAAGTGTAATAACTTACTTTAGTACATATTATGGCTTATCATATCCCTAAAGATAGTATTTCAAAACACACACACAAAAAGGAAACTTCCATTTTT
>LZPO01108380.1:30980-41423 GCA_001675575.1 Neotoma lepida | reverse complement strand
ATATGACAGTCTCTTTCTTTTCATTGGTACATTTAGATCATATATTCATGGTAGTTATTTACATGCTAGTTTGGTGGATATGGTAGCATTTTCCTGTAATTCCAGCATTTTGGGATGTTAATACAAGAGGTTAGCCTATGATGTATAGTGAAACCATAATTTAAAACAGCAAACCCAAACAACTCTAGTATGTTGTGATAGTTAAATTTAAGTGTCAATATGACTAGATTAAAGATACCTAGAAGATTTTCACTTGTATCTGAGGATATTCCTGGAAAATAATTGCATGTGAAATAGTAGATAAAGTAAAATTAATGAAATCCTCTCTAGTGTAAGGACATTATTCAGTCTGTTGAGGGCCCAAATNGAACAGAAATGTAAGGAATGATAAAAATATGCATTTGCTATATCATGATAGGTGACACCCATCTTTTCATGCCCTTGGATGTGATCTTTGTATTCTCAGGACTTTAGAGTCAGAAATTTAAATAAGTATATTACTAAATGCCCACCACTAAGGAACCATGTGTTAATATTGTGTTGGTAAAATTANAATCCTAACTGACAGATGAAGGGTAGTTTCTGCTTCTTCTTATGTTCTATTGAGTTGTCTTGTGCTGTTTCCTATAAATTTCTAAGCTTGTAATTTTATTTTACTTTTTTAGTATTTACCCATATTTAGTGTTGGCTCCACTTCACTTTCTTTTTCAAAGCTTTATCTAAATATAGGTCACCCATTTATCTTGTGTTATTCAGCATTTTAGCATGCTAGCAAATACGTGAAGCTATCACTAAAGTCAACAATAGACTACTTTCATCATTACCTGACCCTGCCTAAGCTCTCATTCCCAACTAGTCAAAAATAGCAGTCTGATATCTTTTTCTATGGACTGTCAATTTAGGAAATTTATTTATAAAATATTGTTTTCTGCCTAGATTTTACTTAGCATGAAAATTATGAGGCTAATCCATTTTATAGCATGTATCAACACTTCATTTTTTTTTTACTGCTGAATAATATCCCATTATGTTTATAGTGTTTTATGGGTTATCCTTTCTCNTAGTTGAACTAACCTGTGCAGCACAGAATATTTCTCTTTGCTGGGGTCATATTTATCTGTTTCACCTTTGCCTCTTGTCCTTCTAATGTCAGAGCTTTGTGAAGTCCAAAATCTTAAAGATCTTTCTACATGTCTTCTAAGGGCTGTGTAGCTTTTACTCTCGTAGCTGTGTACAGACTGTTTGTGTGAAAGTGGAGGCCAAAGACCATCTCTGAGTGTCACTCCTCAGAGACTTGTCTACCATCTTTTCTGAGGCNGTGTTTCCCAGACCTGAAACTTGTTGATTNGACTAAACTGGCTGGCTAGCTACTTCCTCAGTTTAGGGTTTACAAGCACGTTCCACCATGTTTGGCTTCTTTGTGTGGCTTCTGGGAGACATAACTCAAGTCTTTGTGTTCACAGCAATTACTTTATAATCTGGACAGTCTCTCCAGAGTATACATTTTTAATGTTTTAGATGGTANAATGAGGTATATGCCAACTCTCTTTTTTTAATATAGATATTCTTTCTCCATTAACATTTATTGAAAATGTTATCCTCTCCCATTAAATGGGCCCAGCACCTTTTGTTGAAATATCATCAGTTGATCACAGAAAAATGGTTTTAGCTTTATGATTTCAGTTCTAGTTCATTGACCTTTGCTCTTTAAAGTGACATTCTGCCTCTCTTACTATAGNGTTACAGTCAGTTTCAACAGGGCAAGAGTTTCAGTCCCCCAAGCTTTGACTAAATTTCTTGCAATTCTATATAAATAGTAGAATATACTCATCAATACCTAACCCAAAAATGCCAGTTGTGGATCTGTTAAGGACTGTGTTGAGTCTGCAGGTCATTTTACCAAGTTTCACAAAGTGGACAACACTCCACACTCGATAATTCAGTCAATGAACAAGGGATTCATTTTTATTTTCATGAATTTAAATCTTTTCTGATATTGTCCAGCAGTGTTTCATAGGCTAAGGACAATTCAGNAGTAGCGATNTGTTTCCCTGCACACATCCTGGGCTCAGCTCAAAAGCAAAGCAAAAACATGAGTGTTGCAGGTTTCTGTTCATTTTTCCTAAGTATTTTATTCATCACTTTGGTTCTGTGGAAAATGGAAGATTATCTACTTTCATTTTATGAGTATTTATCGTAGGTACATAGAAATGTTATGGGCTATAATGATGCACACCTTCAGTCCCAGAACTCAGGAGGCAAAGGTAGGTGGATCTTTGTGAGTTCAAAGTCAGCCTGGTCTACAGAACAAGTTCCAGGACAGCCAGGACTATACACAGAGAAACCCTGTCTTGAAAATCCAAAAANAGAAAACCAANAAAATAAAATAAAATATAAANTTTAAAAGAGTATGTAGAAATGCAACATTGACACAATAGTCATGTGTGTTGCAATCTGGCCACACTTGACCTTTTTAATGGTTATCGCACATGTCAACCAGGTCTTCTCTCATCGCTGCACTTTCTTTACTCTTCCAGTAGTTACCCTTCCAGTGTACTATGCTTGCCATGTCTTTCCTTTCCTGGCATCCTTGGGTAAGCTTGCAGTGCAATGCCTGCCAGCAATTTATATTTATCACACCTGGAGTTTTCTGAGCCAGTTGGATTGGAGATTACTGTTTCATTATTTTACTCTTTTTCTCTTGAATTTCCATTGCATTTGTGTTGATGTCCACACATTTCTGTGAGGGTTTTGATTTTCTCACCCTCCTCCACTGTATAAAATTTATTGCTCTCTCTCCAAGTTTATTGACTCAGCCAGTTCAACTCCACTATCGAGACCCTCTAAAGAACTTTTCATCTTTAATATTGTACATTGGAATTTATGTGTACCCATGGGATTTCACAAGTGAGTTCTGGGCAAGTGAGGTGGCTCAGTAGTAGGTAAAGATGCTTGCCACCAAGCCTGAGAGCCTGAGTTCTGTCCAGGGTCCCACATAATGAAAAGAGAACTGACTCCCACAAGTTGCATCTGACCTCCAAGGCAACTGCATGCCCACACACATATTCACACATGCAGACACAAAGACACACAGACACAAACAAAGACACCCCACACACACACCCACACACACACACACTTACACACACACACTTACACACATACACATACTCACATGAGTAAATAAACGAATGTATGAATAAGTAAATATTTAAAATTTTATGCTTTCTGTTTGATTACTTATTTGCATTCATTAATAGTCTTCATTTGGTGTGGCATTGCTCTTGTATGTTCCCTTCCTTATGCTCCCTTCCTTAATCATGGCTCCTTTAGTTCTTACAATCCAGTTATGAAGGTAACTGTCAAGCCTTTGCTAAGTCTGATGCACGGCTACTGTCACAGGCTGTGTCCNTTGTCCGCTTTCTCTTCCCACTTTTGCTNTTTTGGTCTGTGCATTATATGTTGCTGTTTCTACTGTTTTGCTGAAAACTAAGNGTTTTATGTAAAATCTTAAAGCCTCGGTGGCTACAAACACCCGACCGTGAGACTACCTGTGTGTNCTTGCTAACTGACTGACTCAGTGAATACCTGGTTTATTTTAGTGAATTCTGTGTCCCCAACACAGCACTGAAGCTCTATCCTTGCTCCTTGAGGATGCAGCCACCAGATCTAAGGATAGTGACTCTAGGGAGACAGCTGTTTTGCAGTGTTTACTATCACCTACCAAGTGTAGGAAGTTCCACTCCTGGCAGACAGATTTCGCTGTTTTCAGCAAGGCCCAGGACATGAATTCTCTACAAACTGACTCAATAGAATTTGGTCTTCATAAGCGAATTCCTGGTCACTTTTAGAGATTGGCCTTGACACTGTGAGGATTTCACCCANCCATCTTTTCTTTCTGTTTTCTCCAGCAGACAATTGGCCTGGCCCACTGTTTTTCCTACATGTCAAATGAATCTCTTAATAGCCCTCCAGCCACTCTTCCCTCCCCCACTGTCACAGGCCTGACTGTCTCTCTACAGGTCTGTTAAAAACTCTATCAGTTCTTCTGGAAAGAGACTAGAAACTGTTGTTTTGATGGTTGCTTTTCGTTCTTTCAAAGCAAAATCCCAGAGTCACAGCCCCAGAGCTATTGGCCAAGACCCTTGTGNTTGTCTTTCTAAGTGACTTAACAACCAGCATCTGAAGTTGCGCACTTATTGGACTGGTCCAAGCCATAACATTTTTTGGCTTGCTTCATCCAGCATAAAACCACTGTCTTAGGAACTGCATAGGAAGGGATGCTGGGGCTCTAGTATCTCCCTAGCATCATTCTGGAGTTAGAGTTACCATTCTACCGACGGAGCTGGGCAGAAGAAGGGTGTCCTCGCCCAAATGGCACACAATAAGAGTTCCGATGCCATCCTCTAGCTAGGAGCTTCAGGGAGAGGGACCTGTGCGCTTAGCTGTACCCAGTCAGTAGCTCTGCCATAATGAGCTGGGGGGAGGAGCAGAGCAAAAGAGTCCATTCTGATGGGATACCACAGACTCCTGCTGTTCTTGCTGTCTAGCTGACATTCTAAGCAAATGTGTCCCCATTTTCCATTTTACTGGGAAGCAGGTCCACTGAGCTCCTCTGTGTGTCATGCCCNGCACAGAACCAGCTGGAGTCATTTTGTTGTTGTTGTTATTGTTTCTTCGGTGCTGGGGATCAGGACTGTACCTGGGATTTCAGGAATGCCCATCAAGTGCTCTACCACAGAGGTGTGTCCACACTTCTGATCATTTTAACATAGCTTTCTCCAGTGTTGACTTCCTCATTTTGCTTCATGACTCTGACATCACTGAAAAATGTTTGTTTCAAAAAGCAGTCATAAGCATCCTCAGAGTTCATAATCAAGAGTGTCTGCTTGTACCCTGGCGCTTGAACAATATTGGATACACTTCCATTCTTGTGAGGCATGCTTGAGAATGACACACTCTTCTGGGGGCCGTTCTACTGGATTACTGAGAACTTTCACTCTTAAAGATTCTCTGCACTTCTCCCAGGACCCCACACGTTGTCAAGACTTGCTGATCTGCACTTAAGGATGTTGTTGGCAAATGATTCTTGGAGTCCCCCCAACTTGCATTTTTTTCTTGGCAGTGTTTGTGGTTGAATGCTGGGGTTAGGAGGGAATTTCTCTGCTACATTTTAAAGAATTACTACATTGAAGCTGTATATGGTTAAACCTTTTAACTGCTCTTAAAAATTTCACTCTTTCTGTTTCCCCCTTTGATTTTGTGGCACGGGCTCAGCTTCTTTTTGCCATTAATTTAGATGCTGCATGGCAATTCATACAAACTGAATTTGCATTATATATTTAATGAACACACTTGGTATTTGAGGCATACTTATACTTGTAAACAGTAGGCTTCAGTCAGAATTTCTTTATATCCCAGCCATTTTATATTTCTTATTTATTTCTCTACAGGCTCTGAGTATATCTTACCCCAGATGCATAAGACCAGAGCATTTGTCACAGATTTTTTTTTTTTTGTGTGTGTGTGTGTGTGTAAAACTTTCAGAATGTTTCCAGCTACATAGTGAAATACCTTGGACTTACTTGAGTCTAAACACCAGCTTTGGTTACATGTTTACATTATACACAAAGTACAATGAAATTTTTATACAATATTTTCAGTACAGCTGATTTGAACTATGACCATCACAGGAAGGCAGGGGTGGAATCTTCTCCTTGTGCCATCCTGCCAATGCTCATAAAGTCTCAAATTTAGAGCATGTTTGAATTCAGACTTCTAGATATACCTTTATTATCTATGCTTTAATTCTATTAAAGTCCATTCATTTAAGTAATGTGGAACTGTTTCTTAATTTTATTAATATTTGTCTATGTGTATGTTATGCTTATGCAGAAATAATCTTTCAGTTTACCCATTCCATACATTTAGAACTGTTCATATTAATGCTATGGCCAGTCAGATCAAATCTAATAACNAGTTAGTTAGTCTGACTTAGAACTAAGTCATAATGTAGCCCACTGACAAAAACATTTCAAGGAAAAGTTGATATAAACTTAATGTAAAAGAGCCCATCTACCTTTAGATATTTTAAAAGCAAAGCAAATCTCTTAATTTGTTTGATTAATACATTTGTTAGCATGCAATAAGTTAAATAACTAACTTACTTGTGAATTGATTAACTTATTTTCTTTATTTTTAATCTTATCTTTAATTATATAAGTGTAATATCTTTTCATCTGAATCATCTTCAGTTTTCACTTAACTTTTGGGCATTATAGAAAATCAAACAACTAAGACTCTAATAAATTAGGTTCACAGTATTTGTAAGTCATGGGAAGATCAGTGACATTGATAGGATTGNAGCCCCAGTNCCAGGCTCAGGCAGGGCCCTTTCCACTGTCCTATCTCATTTTGCTTTAATGATATCTGGCCACATCAAGACATTAGAGAAATCATTGTACAAGAAAACCTAGCCTTGTTATCTTTAAAAGTCTCCAAAAATTCTCAATATAGCAACATCTTATGTAGACAGTTTAATGTATTTGTTGCTTTAGTTTAACTTCCTTAAGTATGAAGTCACTTGAAATGTGGTTGAATCTATCCGTTAACTCAGGAGAGTAGATATCATGGTATCATTGTGTCTTCCCACTTGGAAATGTGAGAACACAATATAGCCACATGCATTTAAAAGATAGTTGATTCTCTCAAAAAANTTTTTAACTGTTTAAGTACAGATATTAAACACCATTCATCATATATATTCCTGTTATTTTAATGAAGTACACAGACCTAAATCANAGCATCTCATGATTAATAGGTTTTTTTTGTTGTTGTTGTTTTGACAAATGCTCACTCTGGCATAAGTCAAACCATATTGTAAATGACAAATCAAACAGGATGAGGATAGAAATTGTTTTAGTTAAACTAGTACAATAGGAAAAGTGTGAAGTGATGAGTGTTTCAAAGAAAAAAGAGTGGTCCTCTGGTTTTCCTGCAGGAGGTAAACTCAGGAATTATCCTCTAGTCTTATGAAGTCACAGAAAGGACAGAGACANTTGCAACCTAGCCACATACAAGGGCAGGTCNTGGACTTTGCTATTTCTAAGTAGGGAAAAGTGGGGGCAGAGGTGCTGAACCTTTGCTATGTGTTGGGAGCACAAGCCCACGTAAGGAATAAGGCTGACAGTTTCCCCTTGTGTAGAAGAAGAATGGTATTGGTTCCTGTCCAACTCAGGGCAGAGAATAAACACTGGAGAGGGACAAAGCAGAGAAGAAACAGGGTGCCGAAGGTTCCTGCTAGCACTGTTTTCGTGAANTCATCTGAGACNGGGGTGGCAAAGGTGAACTGCCGTAGAGTCCNAGAGAGGAAGCATTTCAAAAGAGGGTCCCAAACAAGAAGAAAGGAAAGAATGGAAAGCTCTCCCAAGGAAGGAGCAGTTCCTCTCTGAACATTTATCTCTACAGTCACCTCACTTTGATCAAAAATAATCTCAAAGGAAAGCTATTTTGATCCAACAATGACTCATTCTGTTTGGTTGGGCTTAAGTACGTAACCAGTGCNCTGGGAGCGGCGTTTGTCGTGAAATCTTTCCTAAGTGCTGTGGGGGCAGGGGATCTTTATGAGGAACTCAGGTTAGATTTCCAAAAGTCCTTAAGGACAGGAGGCCAGATCTGACTTCACCTGCAATATCTGCAAGCTTGGGGGAATTTCTCCCTTCCCAAATCTCTATACTACCTTAGGATTCCAGGCCTTGCGTCATGGGTCTTCCTTACTCCCTGTCACATTTTGGAACTTCTATTGTCCCCCAGTGACATACACATTAAAGGTTTGGTCCCCAGACTGTTGGTACTATTCAAAGATGGTAGAACCATTATACGGTAGGACTTAGAGAGGAAATGATGTCATAGTAGGTGTGTCCTTAAAGGAGATAGTGGATTCCTTTTTTGCTCTTGGCCCTCCTTGCTTCTCAGCCACCATGAGGTAAAGAACTGTGCTCTCTGTCATATTGTGTGGTAGTGCCACAGGCACCAGGCAATGGAAACAACTACCTGAGCACTGAATTTTAGAGGGACACATAACGTTCGTTTTACCCTTGATTTCTAGTGTTAGTGCCTGAAGAATGACCTAACTGTTCTGAACTCTTTGGAATACTCTGTCATAGTGCCTTAAAAATGTAATGCTGCAGAAGTCCAGGCCTGTCATGCAGAGGGCAATGTCTGCTCTCTTCAGCATTAGCGATAATCAGAACTACCTGGGTCTGGCTACATCTAACTTATGTTACGAGAACCCAAGGAAGGATAAAAATCAATAGTCTTGCTGGCCCTGTTGAAGTACTAACGAGTATATGCAAGGTGAAAGTCCTTCCTTAAGTGAGCAATCCGTCTTGAGAGAGATGCTGAATCAACACAGGTAATTTCTGTTTGTTCGTTTACTGTGGGCTTTAGCCATAATTCTGTTCTTAACCAGAAAATATGTTGCTTTCTCTGCATCAGAATGTAAGCCTGCTCTGTACTGAAGCACTTAGCAACCTCTTCTGTGTCACTCGGGTGTAAATTAATGAATAGTATTTTTCCTAATCACCGTTGCTATCAGTGTATTAACAGGAAAGCCAGCTGAATAGCAAAAGTCTTAAGGTGAAATAGCTTCAGTCAGCTCTGGTGCCCATCACATCCTCATAAAGTACAACTATTACTTAAGCCATAATAATTGACTGTCAGAGCGAAAGACGATAGACACGCTGTGGGACAAGCTCTTTATGGTGGCTGTTCTACCTGCTGTGTTTCTCACAGTCAGAGCATCTCTTTGGTATGGGAGGGAGAAGCTGAAGGTCACTGAGCCCTTTGCAGAAGGGTCCATGGACCCCAAGGTTGAGATGCAGCCCATGCTGGGAGGCCCACAAAGCCCCTTTTATTGCTGTGTGGGCAGCTAGGCTTGCATCTCATTGAACACGTTGCCTTACACATCCACACGAGCAATTAAAAAGAAAGGAAGGAAACATCCGCCTGCTTGTTTAAGATGGTCAACAAAAGAAGGGAAGCTTGATAGTTGAGAAAAGGGGGCAGGGTCTGTAGAATCGGACTTCCATCCATCCTGTAAAGCCTTAAAAGGAAGAAGGGAGGCTGGGAAAGGGGCTTTCACATCTGCCAAAATGTGTGTTTGTTAACCAGTGTATAAAGAAATGAAATTTTGGTTCACTTGCCATAGTGTTAATTTCAAAATAAATTGAATACAATGTGTTTAATTTCTCAGGCTGTTCCCCCAGGGCACAGTTCTATTTATGAGCTCAGTGAATACATAATAACAAATCTAAATTGATGGAGAAATAGCAACACAAAGCTTAGGAGTAGAAAAGGACTTGGGAAGTTAGTCAGGACAAAGAGACTACGTGGGCAAAAGCAAAGGATACCAGGAGTGAGTGGGCTGAGATTTCAGAAGTCCTACGTAAAACTTTGGAAGGAGAGAAATAAGGTCACCTTTCTTCCCCTGGCTTCAGTTCCTGGGCCTCCCTAGTTCCTTATCGGTCCCAGTGGGATTGTCTTCTGTTTCCTCTGGACCAATCATGATGGTTGGGAAGACTAAAGATGCTCCACTCTGAAGATGCAGGTGGATCTGTCTAGGAAGATGACATCGTTCTTCACTGCGCTCATTCCTAGCAGACAGCAGCCGTACAAATAGACCTGNGATGTCTTGCAAGTTGAATCAACTGGGGAGGAAATATGACTCTCTGGAATGAATGAGGGTGAAGAAGNCTGCCTACGTGAGATACAGTTTGGCAGCCTGTGAGCCAGACAAAGGATGCCATCCTNAAACTTCCAGACACCCAGTCTTAGTAAAACCCAGCCCGTGCAGGCTGTCTGATGAGAGAAACACTAAAGTACTTGGGGTTGCGGAGACAGGTAGTACACAAGGCTTCACACTTTACTACATTCTCTGAAGACCAGGAAGCTCATCAGCCTTGGACAGTGCAGTTATCACACCCCCGAGGGNGTGGGTCCAGCTCAGGTGATGCTTCTCACAGTACTGTCAGTGCTTACTGTTTGTCATTGAAACCATGGGATACTCCATGATACAGGTGTTTTTATCCATCCCAGTTTTTCAAAGAATGAAGTTAAATCACACACATGTTTGTCCTGGGTGAAGGCCTGGGAAGTAGATGGGTTGCAGACTCCTTTCTCTGCTGTAATGCTGCACCACCAGCCAGGGAAGCCCTGTCTGTCTTTATGCCATAAATTAGATGGTAATAAATGTGTTTGGTGTCCTCCTCTTTAAACACAAAGAATAGGTGTGCATATGCAAGCATGCACTCACTGAAAACGGAACACTGGCTAATATTGACACAACTGTTGTTCAGAATGCCATGAGCACCCCACTACCCCCACACCTCGAATGATAGCTTTACCAACTTCATGTAGCAGCGATGCTTCTTGCCTGTGCTTGTT
>LZPO01108380.1:11239-23372 GCA_001675575.1 Neotoma lepida | reverse complement strand
GACCATGGATCTAAGATGGGAACAGGAGTACTGTGACTATGATTATCCTACTGGAGTTCCCACAAGCCCCAGGACAGAAAGATCCCCTTCATGTAGAAGACCATAGAACAAGTGCTTCCTCTTGTTCAGAGAAGAAGCCTGTGTCCAAGAGTGGAGTTCTTCTATGTATAGCCTCAGCTGCTCACGTCCATGATCCCTAAACCACTTCTGTAAACTGTGGGCCTGGAAGTACAAGTGTAGAGCTCCGCTCCAGACTCTTCATATCCACAGCATCTAGGATGGGACTGTAGACTGANTGAAGCCCTCACTGAGTCCTGCCTGCCTCTTCCTTTCANCTCCAAACCAGAGAAGGAAGATCTTCCTTTTAAAGGGATGCTNCTACCATCACTGTAAATATTTCACAATTTGGTCTAACTATATATGGCCCTCTGCTGTTTCTCTGCTATCTGTACAAGGGTAATTTTCAATCTCTACTTTCTTCCAGCATCCATACATTNCGTATCATTACCCCATTATTGTCATTATNAGTACTTAGGGATATCTTACTGTTCTCTTAGGCCTTTGCTTATTCTTTAAGCTACAGCCATCTTCAGTTGTCCTTTCTCTGCTTTCTTTTTTTCTAAATCAGCACAAACTCCCAGAGGTAAGCAGACTTTTGGACTTTGGTTTCCTGTAAAATTGAGTCAACCTGCTGACCCGTTGGAAAGATATTCCAAGTATATGCAAGCTTCCTAGAGAATTTCTACTCTTTGCTTCTGGGAATTTTTTTTTTCTCAAATGTAGGATGCACTCATTAAAATAGGTCATGCCACCTTAAAAAAGGAGAAATACAAACAAGAATGTTGAACTGTTCTGTTCTTTGACCTCTTGACTGAACATTGAACATTCGTTGAAAGGCCACTATATTCAGAGAAGCATGGCAGAAACTACTGCCGTATTTAAAAGGNCATAGTGTCTTCCTCTTTCAGGGTGCACACTGGGGAGCAGGAGGGGAAAAGAGCCTGGAACTGCATGTCTGATTGGTGCCCAGTGGCTATGTCAAACCTCTTTGGACATATATCACGATTCCTCATAAAACAAAAGCCTAATAAATTTGCTTGGTAGCTGTTGGGCAAAGGTGAAAAAATTCAAATGATTTTTTTCCCTTTAAGAAACTCTTAGTACTGTTTCCCTTTTATCTTAACCANGTGAGTTGTTAAAACAATGGCTGCATTTAGAATCTTCCAGAGGGCTTGTTAATTCTGCAGTTGATGAGCTGGGTCCTGAGATCCAGGCTGTGAGCTCACCTGGTACACACACTGCAGAGCCCAGCATATCTGAGTTTCCACAGAGGGGTAACAGACAGCCTNTCATGTGGACAGACAAGCTTGCATGCTCTGAATAGCAAACCACAGTTCATCTCCAGGCTACCTGACACCCTGGCCTGGTTCCTCTGGACAGGTGAGCAATGACTTAAATAGAGAACACAGTCCTTAGTTCTAATGGCCTTTCACAGAATCTGTTTCCTGAGTGAGGGGNGATACCAATTCAGATATTTGCTATTCCTTTCATGTTCTGGGCAGTCTTTGTTCCCTTTTCCTCACACTCATTCATCTNTCTGTGCAGCCTGTCTCCAGAGTGCTCTTGATGAGATATTTTTTTCTTTATCAGAAGATTGATTTTCTTGCATTTCTTTCTGAAATTACTGAATCCAATCTCCTAGTAGAATGACTCAATTCTTGGGGAAAAAAATGTCTAATTCCAGAGTGGGGTGGTCACAGGATCAAAATGGCTACCAGAAGGTCGGAAGCAGAGCAGAGTAGATGCCTTGTGGCCCACCTGGCTCCTTTCCACGTGGTGCTGCCACTTTTCTCCAGCCTTCCTCTGCTGATACTCAAGGGCCNCTAAGCTCAACTCTAGGAAGCATCCCAGGCCCACGTAGCTCTTTGCTGTAATTTCTTGGTTTCCAAATCTTCACCGGGTTTCTTGTTCTCATTCCTCTTCTCATTCTCTAAGCACTCCGGCAGCTTCTTACTAAGCTGTCTGCCCTTAAAAGCATGAACCTTGCTGTTTAGAATCAATCAGACTGGCCAGTTACCACCCTTCACTTAAAAGCATGAACCTTGGTNTTTAGAATCAGACTGGCCGGTTACCACCCTTCACTGGTGATGGCAGGTAGCTTTGGCCTCAACTTGGATTAACAGCAGCTCGATTCCTGCGTTCAAGGCTGGTGCTGCTGGCAGCCTTCTGCNTCTTTCCATAGGAGATTCACCAGCAGTCTCATTGTATGAAGCCGTGCTTGCTATGGGACCTTTGCAAAGAGTGATGTACACATTTACTGTCTACCTGGACGTCTTATTCATTACTAACAGTTCTGTTGATGCTGGCAATGGGTAATAGGAAAGCCATTCATGTCTTTTGTCTAGTCAGCCTAGAACCGGCTTAATGTGGCAATAGATGCAGTTATTATACATGATTATTGCAGAAATGCCCAATTTTCTGTAATTAAAATATCTAGTATGTTCAGTTCATAGGTTTTGCCCAATGGCCATTCTGCCATTTCTCTGTATGTGAAGAAATGAACTCAGTTAAGTCTTTTCGAACGAGCCTGTAGTTGATCTTAAAAATCTTTCTTTTTTTTTTCCTCCCATTGCTATGGTGTTGCTGCTATTTATTCTGCCACATCAGTAGAACTGCCAGGCCAGCCACAGAGGCAGGATTGGGGTTAAAGACACTTGTTTTGTTGTTCACATTCCAACATTCTTAAGAAACGCCTGAAAAGAAATGTCGGAACTATACTCTGCAAGTACTTTGCAGAGCTGTGTCCTGGAGAAGTTAATAGCTGCAGAGTTGTGGAGAGAGTAAGAAAGGACTGTGGGAACCTCCTCCTCCCCCTACGTTGTGATGATGCTAGTTACTTACTTAAAAAAAAAGTCCCTCTCAAGACCAAGACATAAAATTTCAAAGATTATAAAAAGAGAGTGTCTGTGTTCCCCTCTCTGGCTTTCTCCTGAGGTAGAAAAGGACAGCTATTATAAATAATGAAATGATTCTTTCTTGCATTAAAAAAGAAGAAGAAGAAGAAGAAAAGAAAGCCCCAGGCACTCTTGGCAGAATGCCCCCGGGTCTTTTCCTGCAGGATTCCCCCTCCACAGCCTTCTCCTGGCCTCTAGCTGAAAGGCTGCACAGAAGGNGGAATGTAGATAGAATATACATTTTTATTCCTTTCTTCCCAGTTATTATCAACAACTGNGCAAGATGGAGATGGGAGGTGACCAGCACGGGACCTCAGTATTTGAGAATGATTAGCTCCTACTCTCTGGGCATTGTGGACTGAAGGCTGAACTCTTTAATTCTCTTGTGCAATATTACATTCATCTTGTCGTCTTTGAAAGAGGCCATTAAGACTCTTTCAGCCTTAGCTTAGCCTTGGGCATCTAAGAAAGCTAGGAGAATAGAGAGGACAAGGGACTGATAGGAACAGCCCTGGCTGTGAGGTCCCAGCCATTCACTTGCAGAAAGGCCTGTTCTCCTGAGCTTTCTGTGAACTCTAATGAGGGTAAAGATATGTAGTGCTTTATTTTATAGGCAAGGTGTTTTGTTTTTAAAGTCTTTTAAATTTTTACNTGCTTATGAATATTAAGTGAACATGTGTATAAGTGTGTGTAAGAACAGGTGTGTAAGAAATTATTATGAAAATGTTATTTTATGTCAACTTTAGTGGGAGCCATGATGCCAAGGTTGGAACAACAGGGACACTGACTCTCTTTCCTGTGTCTTCCCNCTGCTAAATGGACAGTGTGTTGACCTGAGCAGCATAGTTCTTTTCAAGGCAGAAGTCCCAATAGTTATTGGTTTACTATATCAAACTGCTGCTGTTGCCAAGCAAGAAACATCTGCCCAGGGACCAGCTCTGCTGTTAGGAAGAGGGCGTTTTTGTAGAGGGCGCAGGTCCCAGGGACTGTACTTAAGTGGTCGCTGAAAGCTTGTTAGGGCCTAGAAAATTATCTGAGAAGAGCACTGTTAGAATGAAGCACAGAGTTAAAGTCAGGTAAATCCCATCAGAGTTAGAGCTAAAATTCGATTTGACATCTCTTTGACCCTGCCCCATACTTACTGACATCTAATTCATGTCCAGACCAAATCCTAGAGGCTATATTTTCCCCTTTCATTGAAAATAGATTTTGTCGAGGTTGCAGTTTCCCTCCTTTTGCTCCTCCTACTTCCTCCCTACCTCCCTTCCCATCGGGATCCACTCACTTACTGTTTCTCATAAGGAAACAAACAGGCTTCTAAGGGATAAGAATGAAATAAAATATTATATAATAAGGTAAAACAAAAACAAATACATCAGAATAGGAAAAAACAAACGAAAGAAAAGAATCCAAGAGAAGGCACAAGAATCAGATCCACTCNTTTTCACACTCAGGAATCCCATGAAAACACTAAATTGGAAGGCATAATAAATACACAAAGGACCTATAAGGTAAACGAGAGAAGAAAAACATATGTAAATAAAATAAAATTAAAATGAAAATGAAAAATAAGAAATGATATGATAAATTTTTTTAAAAAAGAAAGAAAAAGTGAAAATCCTGACAGGACATTATGAGACAAGAAATATCCACAGAAGCTATTGAGTTTGTTTTCCGTTGGCATCTACTGCTGGGCATGCAGTCCATCCTTTAGAGTCATCTGTTTCCCTAATGAGACTCCCTTGGAGCAAACTAAATTTTCACTTACAAGTGGTTACCAATTGGAGATTGCTCCTGGGCTAGGGATGGGGGCATGACTCCACTTCTTTCAGCTCTAGGATACTATCTGTTGCAGACCTGTGCAAGCCTTGTNCATGCTGCTTCAGTTTCTGTGAGTTCATATGTGCATCCATCCTGGTGGCCCTTGTTTTCTTGGTGTCCTTTATGCACTCTGGCTCTTACACTCTTTCTGCCTCCTCTTCTGCAGGGTTCCCTGAGCTCTGAGGGAAGGGGTTTGATGGAGACATTCCAATTAGTTCTGAGTGGTCCAAGGTCTCTCACTCTTTGCGTATTGTCTGGCTGTACATCTCTGGTTTTGTTCCCACCTTCTTTAGGAGAAAGGTGGGATGGCTTTCCTGAAGGACNGCTGAGCAAGGCACTGATCTATGAGTGTAGCAGAATGTCATTTGGGAGCCCTTTTACTGCTACTTAAAAAAGAAAGTATTTGGTTTTACCCTAGATTCCTGGGCTAGCCAGTCTCATGTTCTTTGTCACCCAAGCAGTGCTGGGTATGGGTTCCATCTTGTGAAGTGAGCCTTAAGTCAAATCAGATATTGGTTGGTTATTACCACAAGTTTGTGCTGCCATTGTACTAGCATATCTTGCAGATAGGACACCATATTTAGATAACAAGACAGGCTTGGTGTTTACATTTTTCCTTTAGCAGTATTAGACTACCTTTCTGTACTAAAGAAGCGAGAATGTAGGACTGAAAACTATGTAGGCAGCAGTTCATCTTCCCTATGTTCAATGAGTTGTGTAGTGTTGTCTTCAGCAGTGAAGCCTTGCCATCAATCTATGGAGAATAAATTGTAGTTTAGGGGTTCCTATGGGACTCCTTTAACCAACAACCCATTTCCAGTACTGGGAGCTTCATTTGGTGACAAGAGATGGCTAGTTGGGGCTCCATTTTTCCATTATTTGGTGATTTCATTTCAATCACATTCACATATGTATATATTTTAGGAAGCTTCTACTGTATTAGANTTTCATTCTACCCCTCAAATGACCCTTAATTTTAGCTGCCTCTCCCTGCATTCCCTCCCTCATCCCATTCTTTCTCCCTTCCCCATTTCCACNTGATCCTCTGTTCCAGTCCCTACCCCTCTTATCCGTCCATAACGATCTATTCTATTTCCCTATCCTAGGGAGATCTATTTGTCCCCCCTCCCAGTCTCTCTTACTCTATACCTAACCTCTGTGGTTCTACAGATTGTAGCTTGGCTATGATTGACTTAANAACAAAGATCCACATTTTAATGAANACATNCCATATTTGTCTTTCTATGTGTAAGATACCTCACTCTGGATGATTTTTTTTTCCTAGTTCCATCCATTTACCTGGGAATTTCATGATTTCAGTTTTTTTTCAACAGCTAAGTAATACTCCATTATGTAAATGTTCTACATTTTCTTTATCCAATTTATCTGTTGAGGGGCATCTAGTTTTTTTCCAATTTCTGGCTGTTTTGAAGAGAGCAGCAATGAACATNGTTGAGCAAGTGTCGGTGTCATAGAATGAAGCATCCTTTGGGTAAATGCTGAAGGGGGGCATAGCTAGATCTTGAGGTAGATTGATTCCCATCTTCCTAAGGAATCACCGTACTGATTACATAGTAGATGTATGAGTTTGCACTCCCACCAGCAATGGAGGAGTATTCCCCTTACTCCACATCCTCTCTAGGATGAGCTGAGCTATCACTTGTGGTTTTTATCTTAGCCACTCTGACAGGTGTAAGATGGAATCTCAAAGTAGTTTTGATTTGCACTTCCCCAGTGGCTAAGGATGTTGAACATTTCTTTGTGTTTCTCAGCCATTTGAGATTCCTCTCTTGAGAATTCTCCATTTAGTTCTGTACCCCATTTTTAAAATTTGGGTTATTTGTTTTCTTGGTATATAGTTCTTTATATATTTTAGATATTAGCCCTCCAAAGGATATGGAGTTNGTAAAACTCTTTGCCCCTTCAGCAGGCTGCCTCTTTGTCCTGTTGGTGGTATCCTTTGTTGTGCAGAAGCTTTTCAGATTCCTGAGGTCACATTTACCAATTGTCCATCTTAGTGCCTGTGCTAATGGTGTTCTGTTCAGAAAGTCTTTTCCTGTGCTAATGAGTTCAAGGTTATTTCCCAGTTTCTCTTCTATCAGGTTCAGTGTATCTGGTTTTATATTGCAGTCTTTGATCCATCTGGAGTTGAGTTTTGTCCAGGGTGATAAAGATGGACCTATTTGCATTCTTCTATATGCAGCCATGCAGTTTNATTAGCACCATTTGCTGAAGATGCTTCTTTATCAAAAATCAGGTGTCCATGGGTGTGTGGATTTATGTCTGGGTCTTCGATTTAATTCAGTTGATAAAAAGTTTGTTTCTGTGCCAGTATTGTGCTGTGTTTATTACTATTGCTCTGTAGTACAACTTAAAATCGGGGATGGTGAGTCTAGCAGTTCCTTTATTCTTCAAGATTGTTTTAGCTATCCTNTTTTGTTTTTTGTTGTTGTTGTTTGTTTGTTTGTATTTATATATGAAGCTATTTTCTTTGTCTCTTGAATTTAGTAGCTAAGGCAGCTCTCTCAGGCTTTTGGGCACTCAGATCTGTTTCAATGTTAGCTAAAAGATTCACCAATCGAAGTGCCTAATACTCCCTCCACAAGGAGCCCAGTGCTCTCCTACTGGTTCAAAGGAGGCAGAATTTAGTCATGCTTTCTCTAGGGTAAATCTGTTGAAACATCCAGATGTCAATTTCCTGATTTAATCAACTGTTCATACTAATCTGCTAGAGGTGAAAAATCACACATCTGGTTTTCAGTTTAATTAAAAACTCAGGTTTCTGATTCAACCTCTATCCTGCACCTCCCCACCCACCCCTTCTTCCTTCCTGGATTGTTTACCTGAAGCCCGGGGAAGGATGACACAACAGCTACAGGCCATTCAGAACTGCACACATGCTCATCCAGCAGTTACACTGACCTTGTTACAGCATGACTACTTTTAGACATAGCATTGCAGTCCTATCGTCCCCTTTTAATCGATGTTTGCCTAGCATGCTGAAAGTTAAAGTCACGAAACCCTGTAGCTATGAATGCAGAAGATACTGTCCAGAAGACCACCTTGCCTTTATGCATTTTATTATTCATTGGAACCTGTATGGGTGAGACAGAAAATAAAGCAAAAAGGGATGCTTACTGGATAACAGTTTTATACAGGTGTAAAAGTAAAGAAGTGAGCCTTTGGTTTTAACAGGGGTTCCTTTGGAGATGTAACTGTAACACNGGAGTGTTATCAGGTAAGAGACTTGCAGTGGAAAAACACNATTTCCTGTGAGGATGAGCTAGCTCTGCCATAAATAGCCACACAATTCAGGGCTGTGGTAGAGAAGTGTTTTCCATATGAATATGCTGTAACACCTGCATCCCTTTAAGGCTCACTGTTCAGAAAGGAGAATTGGCAGGCACATGGCTGGGTAGGAAAGGAGAGAGGCAAGAGGAATTCTGAGAGTCATCTTTACATTTTTGTCTATGAAAAGAAAATGGCTGCAATTACAACACAGCCCTTCCCTCATTTCCCAAACATTTCTCAGGCCCATTTTGAGAGTTTCTTTCCATTTTTAAAATGAATCATCAGAGTGAAGGTATTTTTTTTCCCAAGGGCACACAAAACTCAGGGACTTCCTGTTGCAGCCAGTTTGCTGAATAGGTTACTACTGGGGATGGACAGGAGAATGCCAAGTCAGCTGCTCCAAAGAGGAACAAATAATATATTTAAAATTATATGTTTGTGTTGGGAATATTTNGACCCTAAAGGTACAAGATGTGTTTGTCATTTCTCAATTGTTATATAAAGCCCATCTATAAGTGCCTCTTACTCCTCAGTTTTACTTCCTNCATANCATCCTAGGAGCTCTCTTTTATGCCACTGCCCTCAGGCGAATGAATGATACAGATCAAATCAATGACTCTATCTTTTTTATATAATATGTTCCTTTGTTCCCCTTCAGTGTGGCCTCCGACATCTAATTCATGTCCCCCAAACATTTTTCTAAAGGGATCAACATAACTTATAAAATGTCATGCTGTTCTGGATAAAATGGAAAAGTCTTGAAGATTTTAATCTATTTAGTCATTAAATACTGAATCCAAGTCTGCTTTATTTGAGGCATTGGCCTGGGTGCTGAGGATTTAACAATGATTCATAGGTTCCCCCCCTCACAAGCAATTGTGGGTATTTCTAAACAAGTGGAAGTATGTGACCAGCCATTGNAGTGAATGCTCAAAAGGTTTAAACATTGGTGAGACAGGGCGCTAAGACTGTTAGAAAAGTCTCCTTTCCCTGGAGCTGCGGGGAGTGTTTGTGGGGTGATGTTTGCTATAACTACAGAGATGCAGGGGAGGAAGTGAAGAAGTTCTACACTGAGAGGAAACGTGGCACAAACNTGAAGTACAAGAGGCTGTGTGCTCCTAGAACAGGAGGTAAATGGTGGCTAGAGGGGCTGAAGGGAAGTCAACGCATCTAGGATGAATTTATTGAGTTTTGCAAAGAAGTGTCAGAATGTGTTGGATGGGGTGATGAGAACTTTGGGTTTTCTGTTGAAGTACAATGGTTCTGTGTGGGTGAGGTGACATGATCTGATTTACAGTCTAACAAAAATCACTTTTAAAATGAGCAGTTAACAAGTAAACCAGTGTTGAGNACCAAGAGATGAGTCAGGCCTTCCAGGGGGTGGGACCNTGGGGAGAAGCCTTCAGAGACTGCCCTAACTCCTAGCCTCCTGGAGTCTTCTGGTGTGCTTTCCAACAAGCTATTTATGACTTTTAAAGCTGAGCTGAATGTAGGAAGGAGGGGCAAAGGGTTTTTTGTTTGGTTTTTCTTCTCACTGGGAATGTATACTTTTATTCTAAACATCAATAAAGGGGAAGTTAAAAATACCAGAAGCATTCAGGACAGCTTGCTGTGTGAATCTACCTGCAGGAAGGAACTCTTTGATACAGAATTAGAAGGGGTTATGGAGTTCCCACTGGTGCCACTAAAGACCTGACTTGGAGCCACTGTGTGCAACATCCAGCCTCTCCTCACAGTGGTTGTGTTGCTCTGGGCACAGTGGTAAACAGCTGGTGATGGCAGAGGACTGCTTTATCAGCTTCGCTTTCACATTGTTCGCCAGCAGGCTGAAGATCTGGCAAGAGTTGGGGGTGCTCCCTGTGTTAGGTCTGCCTGTGTTAGGGTTGTCTTAGTGCCTTCCTCCATAACCAGCTCTCCTGGCTGTACTTTGTGTCTCCTTGCTCTCTTACTGTCATATTGTCTCTTCTTCTCCTCCTTGTGAAGAGAACAATAATGAGGGCAATATTAACATCAATTATTATTGTTTTCTGTGCTCCAGACACTGTGCTTCATTTCCTACATTACCTCATTTACACCTCAGAGCGGCAACGGAAGTGTCCTGAGTTATCACTCCTCGATTAGTATTAGAAGTACCAGCTAGATGCCAGCATGCTCAAAGCCATGTTGGACCAGCAGAAATTGTAACAGAGCCAAAGAGAGGGACAAAAGGGATGATGAAGATGGTGTGGGTAGAGGCTGGAGGGTCAGGTGAACCAGGGGGATCAGACTAGCTGCAGTGACACTTAGCACCTAAACAAATCAGTTGGTCCTTATGTAATACACTAGCCAGACCCACCATGGTGTGTTCCAGCTGATTGTTCTGTTTCCCCATGCAGGGCTGCTTCAAATAACCAGGTTAGGATATAACCTGAGCAGCTTGGAAGAACTTCAATTATTTGCCAGCTTCCAGCCTACTTAATAAGCCAAATCTGCCTCACAGCACATAACCTTTGAAGACTGTTTTTACTCAAATTAAAGCACTAATGGTGCTCATCCAAGTTTTCACTCAGTGTATTTTTGGATCCCTGTGGGAATTTACCTTTGGCAAGGGGGAGTAAACCTATCCGCATTGGCCAGTAAACAACAGTTGGTCCAGTAAGAACTCTAAGCGGGCTTTCAGTTGCATGAAGATGGAAAATTAAAAAAAAATAAATAAACTTAGCACACATGGAGTTTCTCCAGATTAGGAACTNGTGAGGAAATAATTAATGAGCTCAACATAAATCAAAATATTTGTATTGTTGTCGCTGATGACAAACTACCCTGGATGGGGTCTGTTAAACACACTTGAGCAAATTGCATCCATCAAAACTGTCCCTTTGCGGCAACTGTCTACCAGAAGCCAGCTCACAGTAATAAAACTGTAGACTCTTGATAGAAAATTACAGGCACATATGTGTAAGTGCTACAAAAATCTCAGACTGAGCATGGAGAATCATTAAAGGAAATTTCCGTCANTTCTCTTTGAAGGAGCCCATAGCAGTCCTACAGAGAACCCAACTTCCTCCACTAATGGCTGCGATGNGTCATGGACAGATTAGCATGCTTATTCTTGATGTAGCTATTAGATGGGTGTTCGGGCACCTCACAAGATTTGGAAATTCTGATTAAACAAACTTGGAAACGAATGGGATCAACAAATGATACACGTTGGCTCTCTCCCATCCAAGCCCCAGCCACTTGGTGGCACAGAGGCAGTACTAGCCTGTGCTACTTGAGAGGATGCTCCCCAGCAAGGGATTCTCATGGCTGCTTTCCAGTCTTTAGGGCATTTCATTCTGACTAATTGCTCTGGTAAAGTCTGTAGTGCCAAGTGAACCTGGTGCACTTGAAAAATCAGGAAAAAGGAAAACTGAGAGGTTGGCTTATTTTAGGTGAATGCAGAAGAATGTATTCAAGTTAAAACATTCAGAGTGCTGGCCATGTGTGCTGCACAGAGGTCAGTCCTGGGGGCTGTGCTGAGGGGAATGCTGATATCTAAGAACAACAATGAACAACAAAAGCAGAAACAAAACCAGAACATGACTGGGCAAGTGAACCATACATGGATTTGGGGCCCCACAACTGTCCTTTCTCTCCTTATACAGCTAGGTGGCATTTTCACAGCACAGGCAGATTCTACGTGGCAAATCATTACTTTGAGGCTCTCATTCTGGCACCTGTAAGTTTGTTTTGGGAGGAGAGACACACTGTTGATCCATTGTTAGCAAGGCTCAAAGGACAACCCCAATCACCAACTTTTCCTCTGCCACTTGTCCACCTCTGTGAAGTCCTTTAAGGCTAGACAGCCTAACATAGCTTGTTACATAATGTAGATATAGGCTCAGTCCATGGTGCTGCCTATTAAACACAGTATTGTCTGACTGTCCTGGCTATTGTCTTAATCCATTCATGGAGGGCTACCATATTGTATTGACTCTAAAAATTTCTTCTACAGAGTTGGAAGAGAACCTCGACTTCTTCAAGAAACACATCTATTTTGAGATTCAGGGAGGAGGAGCCTAGGCTTTGAGTCCGAGAGAAGTAAA